>JAODPA010096821.1:23061-52853 GCA_025585075.1 Nepenthes mirabilis
GTAAAAAATTATAATAAAATAGATAAATGAGGTAAAAACTGAATATATATATTAAAAAAAAAAAAAAACTGACACGACGTACATTTGTGCATCGGAATCTACGTGGCATACCAATCAGATTTCTTGCCTTACTCTTCCCGTCACCGTCGGCGTCAACGAACCTCATTGTAGTTGTCACTGTCAGATGCGATGCCTCAACACCTCACTTGCATCTAAAAATGGCAGTTGCTGTAATTCATCAAAAGACTTAGGGCATTTTATTTCCGTGGTCTTCCGAGCGCGCACAAGGTCTCTCCCCATCGCTCCCACTTTAAATACTCGTCGGGTTGGCGTCTACCGTGGAAGTCCGGTCTTTCTTCTATTTTCTCTTGCTTCGTCCCTGTTGTTCTGAACTCTCGCCCTTGAAATCTCTGAATCTGCAACTTCGAATTGGATTTCAGGTAAATGCGAGAATCTACATTTCCGACTCTCAGGGGCAGCATCCAAAATGCTGTCTTTGTGTTAGATGCTCGCATAATCTCGATTTTTTTTTTTTCTAAATAAGCGGTTTTAGCAGGTTTTCTGATTTTTCTAATCGTCGGTTTGATCTTATATGGACGGCAATTTAGTTTCTGGATTAATCTGCGTCGTTGAATTAGTTTTCATTTCGTGGACAAGATTTGGTTTTGCTTGTTTAATCGTTGAATTGTTTTAGAATGAGTTTGATTACGTGTTGATTGACCATGGATTTACAGAAGATCAAATGCGAGTGCAGGTTGTAGATAACATGAATTGTTTTTGTTCTGGAATGGGAATGATTGGTGATGAATCCACAAAAAAAAAAAAAAAATTATAATTTTGAAATGATGATGCTGAAAATTCAGAATCAAGGTTGCTTCTTCTACCTAGTTTTCTACTGATGGAGTTAATGCCGTTTAATCGAATTCATGGATTATTGCTATTGCCAGATTTTAGCTGTTTTAGTAACGTTACTAAAGCCTTGTCCAAATATCAAGAACCTTGTACGTGAGATCATTGTCCGTCAGCCAATTATAAGGCTGCCTATTAGATGTTTCATTAAGGAGCATTTTTTGTGATCTGATTGTTTTTAAGCTATCGAGTACAAATTTTTAGCCAAGGAAACATTGTCTCGTTGACAGGGGAACAAGCATTGGTATCAACTGATAGCAAGTAGTTTGCAACTTGTGGCATTGATTACTTCTGTTAGCCATTCAGGAATATAGAATTGTAAAATGAAAATTTGCATCAACAAATCTTCTTTCATGCGTAAGTTTGTTGTCAGGAATTCAAAATTTAAGTTCTGATAATTGGAGGGAAAACAATATATCAATAACATCATCCAGGACAGTAGTCCCATTATTGGGGTTTTGTGTAATGGGACATATTCAACCGTTATTGTGCTCAATCAAGGGCAACATCTTCAAGAAGCAGAAAGGCTGCCAAATCCCTTTTATTTCCCTCACTTCCTAGGCCTACCTCTTCGCCTAGTTCTAACTCCTCAAATCATTGGTTTCCAGCTGGTGCTATGTTTGCCTTGCTTTTCAGGTCATTGAACCATTTAATGTTTGCCTTGCTTTTCAAGCCATCGAACCATTTTAGATGCCACTCCCAAAATTTTCTTTTATACATCATACCTCTAACTTGCTTCAAATGCATTGACTTCTTCATTTTCATAGCTACACTATCATTTATCCAAATATTTTCATTTCCTCTAGTAATTTTTTATTCTTATTTGTCAGCCAACATTAGATCCCCATAACATAGTGTGTCTCACGAGATTTATTAGAAGTTTTTCCCTTTATTCATAGATGTGTCTGCCAATCACATGACACTTTGGGTTCATACACCATTTGAAGCAACCGGCCTCGACCCTGTTTAGTTTTATACATATGTCTTCCTTAACTTTATATACTGAACATTGGATATTCCAAAATCTTTTACTTCTAAAATCTCTTGACCATGTTATTCATTATTCTTCCTAACATTTGTATAATTGCAATCATATATGGGTTTCCTCGTTACTTATCTTGAGGCCTTTGCAATCTAGAACTCTTCCCACAATTGTAAGCTCTCCAGACCCAAAAAGGGAACAACTTGCATAGACTGATAGGAAATGACTCTACTTGCATGCTTTGTGGTGTATGCATTAGGTAAGATTTGCAAGTTTGTTCTTCAAGAAGGATGTCAATTGAAGGTTAAAACAATCTGCAAGGGATTACAATTGAGAAGTCTGTCCATTAGGCAACTATAGTGGAATCTCAGAAGCTCAGATCACTGATCAGATATGACAGTGTGCGAATTCCAAATTTTAAGCCCATTATGTCCCTAGAAATAGGATGCCTGGAAGCCTACATAGCTGTACATTAATTTGAGAAGGCTGGCCAACTCACTTGGATTTCTATTCCTAATTGAGGCCTAACAGAATCACTCTTTGTTACCAGCAGCAAGCTCAGTAAAGTTGTTACAAATAAAACCCAAATCCATCATATTTCCAATGTGGGATGGGGTGGTATACTCTCTCTCATTCCCCTCTTTCTCGCTAACATAGATGTGTTTAATTGCATTGCATCATTGGAGATGAGTTGCTACATATGTCTCAATTTTCTGAGCAACTTGTATGTACCACTGAAATATATGACCGATTGCACTGTTTTTCAATATAAAAGGAAGTGAAATGATGAATATCAATCTTTCTAGTTTTTGGTTTCTGTGTGATTACTTGGTATAGCTAGGCCTATGTGTTGACATTTGTTGGCTGTAGAATTGCCTATCTGTGCTTGATCCTTCATTCCAAAAGAACATGTATGCAGCATGCTGAATATGCTGGGTACTTGATTGATGCAGGAAAGTTTTGAGAACTAATAACCTGGGAGGAAAATAACAAACCAAGAGGTTGTTTGTTTGATCAGGTGGCAACGGGGAAATATCCCAACAAAGGCCAAAATATAAAAATATAATAAAATGGTATGAGGAAAGGGAAGATGTACTGCCGTGGGCTTGGGGAAGTGAATGATGGAGAAAATATTATTAATCTTGCATTATTAAACTATCATGAAGGGACTTAAAAAACGAAATGGATGATATATTGCCAAAAGATTGGATAATCGTCCCGGATAAAGATTATAAAATAGGAAGGGACTCACTCAACTTTCCTATGATCTACCTGGGGACTTACTCAACCTAGGGAATTGAGACTCACTTACCAATTGAAGGATCAAAGGCTTCTTAAGAGATAAACTCTATTGCTTTCTTTAAATCAACTCTGCTCCTCAACTCTTAAGATTTGTACTACTTAAATAAGAAAGCACGTGATTAATTAAGTGGCTTCTTGGAACCTGATGGGTATGGGGAGAAATGGGCTCGCCCAAACCCAGTATACGAAAGGAAGAAAGGCCCAAATAACAATAGCCCAGCGAAAAATGCCTCTAAGCCCACGAGGCAACAGACGCAACGGTTGAGTTAGAGGACATGACCCGAGCTGCCAGGCATTGAAGAACAATAATGGAGCACTAAATGAGCTGCTTCAGGAGGCAGTTGTAGCGACCCCAATGACTGGAAGCCAAGCAATCAAGCTATTGAATGAAGGCGTCTATTACACAAGCTAGTAACGTCCCTCACTACCAAAAAGGCAATTAGCCAGTACATTTACTTAAGGGTCCGCCAACCAAACGACGTTCCTCACTATAAATATGAACACTCCTTGCAAAGAAAAGGAGAGCAGGACTGAGACAAGGTCTGACGACAAGAAAAGTAGTGAGCCCTAAACCCGCCAAGTGCACAATTTGCAAAGTGAGCCACTCCACCTGCCGAGTGTAAAAACCAAAGCCACTCTACCCAAGTAGTGCACCAAACGAAGTTTAGCCTTCCAAACCGACACTCATCCCCATCCGCTTTACATTCTCTTGACATTCAGACTCATTTTCTTGCATCTTTCTTATTCGGGTAGAAAGATTTCTGATTCGAATGTCGGAGGATATACCAGGGAGCAAATTCCGTATTCCTATTACCTCTTATTTGTCTTGTGGTATGTAGGATCCAAATTTTGAATAACAAAGACTTGACTCGTTTTAGATTGGATACCCAAACAATTCGTTCAATAATTTGGATTTACAAGATGCATTGTTGGCGTTGTCTGTGGGAACGGCAATTGTCTAACCACACAATCGAGAATAACCGACATGGCCAGTACCAGGACCCAAATTAGCGTACTAGTGAGAGATGTCATCTCACATGGCAACGACCCGACAGAGGGTAGTCATGGACACGCTCATCTGGCCACGGACATAAAACTGGAAATGTTGGCAACCTGGGTAGATGCAATGTCCAAAGTCCTCCAGACCGTTTGCACCAGATTGGAGGGACACTAGCTGGGGCATCCTACCTCCAACTCTCAGACTTCAACATTCAATAGGAGGAACTAGAAGAAAAAGTGCTCGGCTTAGGAGGCGATTCCACAGCCTGACGATCTTGAGAACCGAGAGGTCACGAGCGACAGGGCTGACCAAATCTTAGAGCATAGGATGAAAGCCTAAAGTGGTAGAATCCTCATTTTTACCGAGAATATAGGAGGCCTTTAGCTCGAGAGGAAACCTCATGCAGCACACTGCCGAGAAGAGCCTGTAGTCGGCCGATCTAGAAAATCTCCTCGAACCACTCGTTGTTGAGGATTTTCCTTAATGCTAAGAGGATTACGTCCACCACCCAGGTGGAGGAGAGAATTTGAAAGAAGGCGAGGAATTATACGTCTATCTCACAATATTCAACACGGCGTTAAGCTTGGTCCTGATAAGTTAAAAATTTGCGTTGCAATAACCGGTCTACTATGCCAGCAAAATTCTGATAGACACCGAAACTTATCACTCACATACCGAAAGGATCGCTCAAACATTGGTTTACTCCGTCAGGAAGCTACGACCGTACTTTCAAGCTCACAAAATTGTTGTTCTAACAGATCAACACTAAAGGGAATCCTTCAAAAACCCAATGTGTCCGAACAGTTGATCAAATAGACTATCAAGTTGAGCGAGTTTGATATAGAATTTTGACCGCGGCTAAGCATAAAATGTTAAGGCCTTGTGGATTTCATAGTCATAATGATGACCCCGAGCCTGAAAGACATTGATGAACACGAAGGCACCCGTCACCAAGAGGAGACTCTGACTTAGATCTTGCACATAGACGGGTTATTATCCCAGTTAGGGAATGGAGTAGGTGTGGTCCTGAGAATTCCGGACGAGTCAGAGATGAAATATTCAATGACGTTCGAGTTTCTAGCCATCAACAATGTTTTTGAGTAAAAAACCTTATTAGTCGAATTCAGACTAGTAAAAGAATGCTCAGCCAGAAATCAGATCGTCCACAGCAACTCGGAGCTAATTGTTTAACCAAGTCATCAGGAATTTCGAAACATCCAACCCATTTCTCGCAAGATACCTTGCTAGAGTGAAAGGTCTGACTGAGTCATTCAACAAAGTGGAAATCTCCATATCCCCAAGGAAGATAATTAGAAGGCAAATCAATTGGTGAAAGCAGCAATGACTGGGAACCCAAAGCAATACGTTGGAGATATGCGAGGAGTCCTCATGACCCTAAGTATAGAAGACCCATAAAAAGAGATACTTTGGATCTCAGACGGCGAAACCTAGATGACTCTGTACAAAAGGTACCTAGAAGAAGGCCTTCTACTGAAAAACCGAGATGACACCAAGCGTGTGAAGAAGACAATAGGCTGATACACCCTCATGGCTGGGAGATTGTATTGATGAGGGTACTTAATCCCTTACATGCGGTATCTAATGCTAGAAGAAGTTGACTACGCACTAAGCTAAGTCCATCTCGATATTTGTGGGTCACATGTAGGGGATAAGAACTTGGCATTTAAAGTCATGCGGTAAGGCTACTACTGGCTAACGATGAAGTGAGACACTGTGGAATTTATGAAAAAATGCAAAAATTGTCAAATCCAAGGTAACGTCCCTCATCGGTCACACACAAAACTGCAAACCCTGCAATTGCTCTGCCATTCGCTTAGTGAGGGCTCGATATATTAGGCCCATTGATCATAATATCGGGATAGAGAACTTTTATCATAGCTGACATCGATTATTTCACAAAATAGGTAGAGACCTCTCCACTGGCACAAATAACAAAGAAAAACACGATTGATTTTGTTCGGCAGAGCATTATATGTAGGTTTGGGATTCTTGAGGTCATAGTGGCCGACAATAGAACCTAGTTCACTAACAAGAGATTCACCAAGTATTGTACGAGTTTGAAAATTCGGCTGGTACACACTTCCGTCACTTATCCACAAGTGAACAGGTAAGTAGAAATAACAAATTGAACCCTACTATACGGGTTGAAAACGAAGCTAGAAAACGCAGGGGGCTCTTGGGCAGATGAATTGCCCTTCGTGTTGTGGTCTTACCGAAAGACCCCCAGGGAACTTACACGAGAAATGTCGTTCAACTTTTGCTATGGGATTAAGGCAGCCATCCCGGTGGAGATCGGTCTGCCTAGCCTCTGATTTGAAAGTTTAGACCCAAACAGCAACTTCCAACAACTAAGAGAGTACCTAGACTTGCTCGAATAAGTCCGATATGCAACAAGACTACGAACAGTGGCTCATCAGCAACGAATCGCTCAGTACTATAACTAAAAGGCGAAATCTTTCCGGGTAGGGGACCTAGTTCTACGGAGCATAGAGGTGTCTAGCAAAACCGCCGATAGGAATAAACTATCTCCTAATTGGGACGGACTATTCCTAGTCTCAACAATTTCTTCGAAATGATGTGCACAAGTTATGCACTTAGAATGAAAAACTAGTCCCCGAGGGTATGGAACGTTATCCGCTTCAAAAAATACTATCAATGAACCTTCGCTGAATCAAGGTAAGTACTGTACATGCCATGTGGACTGCATGTATGTTGTAATCATATTGAAATTAATAAAACTATCATACATTTATTATGTTTCTCATGTGAATGCTTGCCTGTCTTTGCATAAATTCAAGTAACCCATATTGACCCTAAGTCGGGTGAAAATTTTCACCTGTAATCGGCTTGCTAAAGCACTGTCCAAACCTCGGTCAAGACGATCGAGCGGCCCAAATGAAGTCTAATGCAAAACCTCAGCCAATACAATCGAGCGGTCCGAACGAGGTTGAATACAACGACCTGGGGGGCTAACGGACTAAAGTTTGACCGCCCTTAAGCAGTTAATACAAAAGAAAACTAATGGGGCTTTTCAATATGCATGCGACTATGTCCTTCCGTATGAAAAAGTACTATTATTCGAAGACGGTTGACGGACTAGAGTCCGACATACAAGTGCAATGACCTCCTCTAACAGGAACAAGTACCATCAGATAAGTGCGAATGACGGACTAAGTTCCATCAAAGCTTGGAGACTATAGTAACCAAACCTAGTCAATCAAAAAGAGGCTTTCCTAGCATGCGTACTACGACATCTTCTGACAAGAAAAAGCACCATCAAACAAACTAAGTGCAACGATGTCCTCTCATAGGACAGAGCACAACCAGACAATAACATCTGACTAAGCCCTGTGACGATAGCGATCACACTTAGTCAGAAAAAAAATCACACGCCAAATAGAAAATTCAACATAAATAAAAAAGACATCGGTGCGATGATCAAAACGATCTAGTTGGTCTATTGATAAATCAATATTTACAACATAGAGATTAGAAGCTTCCAACTAGAGATACAAAGATGATGCCAATTGCTTACATTCGAACAAAATGACTATCCTAAGGCTAGGAGCCCATCGGTGATCATGGTGCTGGATCCCCACTTGTTTTTGAGAAACCATTCAAGTTTGAATGGTGAGGAGCTCTGAAATTTCTCGAGTCAAGGTAGCCTAGTGGAAAGTTGGAAGCGTCTAAGGACACGATCTGCTTACAGTAATGGAAACTGCCCCAAAATCTATCATCCGGAGTGGCTCCAACCTCTACCGGATGGAGACGAGTCCCCGGCTCTCCTTCCAGTCGAGCGCCCTTGATATAAAGATCATGAAATTTTTGCTCAACCTCTTGGAGCTTGTCCTTGAGTCAAACAACTCGATCCAGGGCCAAAGATCTTTTATCCGAGAGCTCTTGGGATCTTACCACCCACTTGGATAACTCTTGGTTAATAAAAGTGGCCCGATCTTGACTCCGTTGAGCCTCGATAACAGCAACACCAACCGAGATCTCCATCTCCCTAAGAATAGCAGGATTGGCAAATATTTGAGACAGATGAGAAACCTTAGCGTCACGTTGATACAGCCCATCTACAACCAAACGAACCAACTCCTGTGATTGCAAGGCAAAATGAAGCGGTTAGTCAAAAATGATAACAACATAAAGAACAATTAGAAGACGAGGGATTCAACAAGCAGTACCTCGATGGGAATCAGTCTCTGTTGAAAAGAAGGACTAGGAGAAGCCTCGGACCCAAATACGGATGGAGACCTCCAACACAGAAGACACAATCCTTGACGGTAGAGAGGGACCTCAAATTCGGGAGGAGAAAAAATTCTCGACTCCATCGGGTGATTAGAAGCTGAAGCGTCAGTGTAAGGCGCCTCTTCTGTAGCCGTGGCCTTTGGATTATTATCAATGATTTCTTCAACCACCTGATCGTTATTACCGTGCTCCTCAGCAAAAACAGCGGGAGGAGTAGAAATAGGCACATCGAACAACGCGTTGATCAAAACTAGGACCCCATACTCGGCCACAAATGGAGCGTCGATCGGCTCGCTCAATCAGCAAGCTATAAGGTCATTTATTCTCAGAATAGTGAGTAATGGAGCCTCATTGCCTTCGGCGAATCCGGCCACCTCTTCAAAAACTGGGAGAACCGTAGAAGAATGAACGAAACCCGGCCTCCAAGACGACTCGCCAATGTGTGCTACGATCATCGCTTCACAGGCCTCATTAATGACTCAACTATAATCGGTCGAGGAAGATTAGGAAGGAGCTGCCTTGCCGGCTTCTTTTTTAGAAGAGTCCCAGATGATTAGCTCCCCCGGCTTCCTCTTGGGCCAACGAAATGGCATGACGGCGGCATCCTCCCTTTCCGTTTTGACCTCCCAGTTAACATTGACGAATGCCTTCTAGGTCAGCCAGTACCCGTCCTTTGGAGAGAGATGGCATTTTCTTCAATAAGCCTCGTCAATGACTGAGCCATGTGATCCTCTCTCTCCAGGACAGCTTCAGAGTAGGCAGAGTTAACTCTGCCCCATTTGTTGGAGAGGGTCTAGTCGAAAGATACCACAATATAAAAATATTGGTCATTCCAACCTTTTATTGAATATGGGTTGCCCCCGCTAATTTTGTATTTAATGCGAGGGATGAAAGAAATCTAGTCAGCATCCTGGTTGAATCAGAAGACCACCTTAATGGCTCGAGCGTCTAAGAGAAGCTTCTTATAGTGAAAGAAAATGCACAAAGAATTCAGGTATCAAAGAGCATTGGGGTGGAGGCATGCCATCGAAATCTAAAGAGCCTCCAGTATCTCATATAGCTCTTTTGCGAAAGGAATGCAAAGGCCTTCTTTCAAATGGGCCTAGTAGATGGTAATGAAGCCTAGCCAAGGAGTGCAATCTCTATCATCCGGCTCAGGCATTATAAATTGCAAGTGAGAACAGATCGGATCGCAGTGACGCTTTCAGAAGTTTCTCGAGAAGCCACGGAGACGAGAAGAGAAGAACAAATTAGGGCAGAGCGATGTGAAGACTGAAGAAGTGCAGAAGCAGCAGAGCACCAAAGTTTAAATAGCCAAAATTTTGACCAATAAATGACGTCGTCTACGGGCATTAAAGGGGCACGTCCCCATAATCGCTGAAACACATGCCTGCATCTGAGTGTGTTGCAACACGTCTGTTTCGCCATGTCAGTAATGATGGCCTTATGTAACATCTCCAAACACAATAGCCAGATAGCTGGCAGCCTCGACACCCAGTTTGGTGTTAGGATGCCTTGACATATCGTTTTCTAAGGCGACAAATTGACGATAGGCGGCCTAGACATCACTCGAGGTCGATTCGATTGATTTCATGAATGCAGAAGCCGAGCATTTGAAATAAAAAATACAGGTCAGATTGTCAAAAAACCAAGTTATCAGTAGTCTGAGTTGTCTAATTGTTAGAAATTAAATAACAAAAAATAACATTCAAACATTTTAACTATTCAGAGAATATAAGAATATTGGAGCTTTACAATTTAAACAAGCAATATTTGAGTAGTTCCATTCATTAGTTCGTTACACAACGTATAAGTTTACAACAACAAAAGTATAACTCGGAAGGGAATAAAAAATACATAGAGTGACGATCCAACAAGAAAAAGAAAGACGTCCACCAATCTGGGGAATATATATCTCGATGAACTCCATGAGAACCAGTAGGATAAAGGGCATTGTTACAACACGCGAGTCTAGCCTTGGGACTGATGCAAAAAAAGGGGGGGTTCTCCCAAGAGAGATGCAGTAGTAGAACACTTAGAACTACCCATCTCGAAAGGGAAGGGAGCACAAAAAACCGTCTGCCAAAACTTGGGACCTTACGACAATGATGAAGGCCTAGTTTTGGAATTGGCGTAAAAGAGAAAAACCAAAGTGGCTTCTCATATAAAAAAGGGTATCCAAGATAGACTTCAAGCGCATCCTCGGATCTTGACTTCAAATGTTGGGAAAGAACTTCTTACTCCGGCTTGTGGAAGCGAAGACTTCATGTTGGCTCTGAATGGTCATACTATCAGGCAGGCAAAATATGCTTCGTAATGCAAAGCAAAGAGAGTCCCTCCATTTATAGTCAAGAGAAGTAATCAATGGGCATTCAATTTGAGAAGGTAATGCATCTCAGCATCGATGGTGGAGAATCAAATTCTGCCAAACACGACACCAAATTGGCAGAATAAAAGGAACCGCATTAAAGAATCTACAGTTGGCATCCCATCAATTACATGGTGGGAGTTGACATTTAAACCTTCTAGTATAGGAGGCTAGTGATGGGTATAGCGAGAAATGGGCTGGCTCAAACCTAGCGTACGGAAAGAAGAAAGGCCCAAGTAATGATGGCCTAGTGAAAAACGTCTCTAAGCCCATGACAACCTGAACCTCCTATCATTGAAGAACAATAATGGAGCACTAAATGAGCTACTTTAGGAGGTGGCTGCGGTAATCCCAACGACTAGAAGCCAAGCGATCGAGCCATTAAATGAAGGTGGTTATTATACAAGCTAGTAACGCCTCTCACTACCAAAAAGGCACCTAGCCAGCATATTGATTCAAGGGTCTGCCAACCAAACAACGTCTCTCACTATAAATACGGCCACTCCTTGCAAAGAAAAGGAGAGGGGGATCGAGACAAGGTCTAACGACAAGAAAAGCAGTGCGCCACTCCACCCGCCAAGTGCACAATTTGCAAAGTGAGCTACTCTACCAGTCGAGTGTAAAAACCAAAGCCACTCTACCCAATGAGTGCACCAAATGGAGCTTAGACCTCCAAACAAAAACTCATCATCCAATCCACTTTATATTCTTTTGACATTCACACTCATTTCTTTGCATCTTTATCATCCGGGTAGAAAGATTTTTTATTTGAATGTTGGAGGATATATTGATGAGCGAGTTTTGTATTTCTCTTACCTCTTATTTGTCTTGTCGTGGTATGTAGGATCCAAATTCCGAGTAACGAAGATCAGACCCGTTTCAGATCGTACACCCGAATAAAGCGGCTCCCTAATTCGTTCAATAATCCAAATCTATGAGATACATCAAAACCATACTTGTAGCACCGCTGCAACAACTTTCAATGAGGATAATTGTAACTTGCAACATAGCCATGCCTAGGGACATTAGCTGAAGCTCCTTGGGACATGTTTGGGCAGCCCTTTTTATTTGCAAGTAATAATTATGAGCATTAATTAATGTCTAGCATGGTGGGATTGTGGGTTTGGCTATTCGAGTTGTTGGATAGAAGAAACAGTATTGCGTCATTGATCTGGATATTTACTGATATATGAGAAAACTAGATGATCCAAGTGTAAGACCTCATGGTAGTGGTCAATATTACATGCCACATATTTATAATGCTATGTGATTGCTAGTTTAGTTTCAGCCTGTGAGATAAACTGATATGGCTGTAGCCTTCTCTTTCTAGAGAAATTGACTACTTGCTGATTCCACATAGTAGTATGTTTCTTAAACATGCTTGCACATTACATGGTCAGTGCAGGTTTCTGGATCACTTAACAAAAAAAAGGTTTCTGGATGGATTCTAAATCAGTTGAAGATATGATAGAGGCTTCCTCAGGAGTCCATTTTTCTGGATTTCACATGGATAGTTTGGAGTCTAGAAAATCAATGATTGAGCAGCCAAGAACCTCAACCACTGAAAATGGTTACAAACAACCATTTGTCATCGGTAATTTTCATGTGGCACAGTTTGATTTTTTTTTTTTTTTCCTCATTTCTGCTCTTTAGTTCCTCATTGGCCTGACTGTATAATTAATTTGAAAGGGAATGCTTAAAGAATGCTCAAATCAACAGGATATTGTTTTAGAAAAAAATATACTAAATCACTATTAAGATTAGTTTTAGGTCTCATAGTGTCTAGACAAACTTCCGAGGGTTATTGATTCACTTGTCAATTTTAACAAGTTCATGACCTGTGGGCCATCTACCTCCTACAGAATATGAGCTTGTGCGCCAGCAAAGTGTTCTTCATCAGTTGGTTTAGGAAAGGGAAAAAAAGGTCTGATGTTTAGAAAATTAAATCTTGAGGTTAGAATCATTTTCTCAGTTTACTGTGTAGTCTTGGAATTTTTTTTCTAATTCCTAGCTTATGTCTAATTAAACACACCTGTGATTACGTTTGGTTCCAGCCAACCCGAGGATGGAAGTTGAACACAATTAAATGACGGCTGTGTTTGGAATTATCTAATTCACATGCTTCAAAAAAAATTCTGAACATGTGTAGTATACATACAACAACATGCATGTACGTGCAAAGGACACTTTTTACTCCTCTGCATGCAGGATTATACCCTAAATCTTTAGATGGGAGTCTGAAATTGAAGTCAGAAAAAAAAAAAAATCTCACTATTTCATGATCAGAGAGCTTGAGGGTGAAAATTATATAATCGTGAAGACTTTTTTTGGGTAATATAAGAGATTCTCAGTCTTCATACCGCACATCTTGTTTTGACACCAATAAATATGTGGTTTACATGAGCAATGGATCTCAGAAATTGATTTGTAATAATTACCTAGAGTGTTTTATCATCAAGAAATGTTTTTCACCTCCACTCTTTGTAATATGTGTTCTATGATGTAAAAGTAAAAAAAATTGTCAGTATGGGGCTGGAGATGCCCATATCTACTGCTAAGAATTTCAGGAGTTGAATTGAGGGTGCATTTTGCAAGTCTGATGTGAACTTGTATTGGTTTTATGATATTTTCTTTGCACAACGTGCTTGTCTTTTTTCCAGGTAAGAGTTGTAATCTCATTGAAGATTGTTGGAAGCTTACAAAAAAATAGTTTAGGAAAAACAGTGTGGGTATAATGGCGTTGATAACCTCAGTAATTTAAACTCATAAGAAAGAGCCTTGAAGCCAGTTGCTGAAAATATAAAGTAATTGTATGTGAGGAACAATTGAGATGGACATGAATTGCACTATATGTGCTTCTATTTGTTAGTATGCTATTGGACTTACTAACTTCCCAACTTCATTTATGTAACTGAACTTCTTGTGTTACTTGTTCTGCTTGCTTGTTTTGAATTTTTTATTCTCTTCATTTTATTTGCAAGCTTTTGTCGTCCTCCCTCCCTCCGCCCTCCCCCCCCCCCCCCGGGGGGGGATATTAGCCTTGATCCCTTTTGGTCATTGTTTTCTTTTTCTTTATATTTTTAATGCTTTTCTCCCATCTCACTTTCTTTTTGCTCATATGAGAGTCTATGATACATTCCCTGGACAGGAGTTGCTGGTGGTGCTGCCTCAGGAAAGACAACTGTTTGTGATATGATTATCCAGCAGCTACATGATCAGGGTGTTGTTGTTGTAAACCAGGTATCATTTCATTTTTTATTCTAAACAATATATTAAAGCACACAGTGAATGTCATATACATGGACTACAATTTCATTTTGGTCATTATAGTGGTTATCTTCCTATAAAATTGTAGCTGGAGTTATCAATTATGTTTATCTCTCTCTCTCTCTCTCTCTCTCTCTCTTTGCACTTAACAACTTAGGGCTTATTTAGTAAGTGAAAAATTGAAGGTTATTTTATGAAAATTTTCAAAAAAGAAAAAGAAAATATATTCAATTTTGTTTGTTTTTTATTTAGAAAACTAAAAACTAGGGATTTCTGATTTTCAATTTTATAAGTGAATTTTGTAACATCAAAACAATATTTTTTTAGAATTTTCCACTAGCAAAATTTAGGTTTGTTTTGAAAATAAATTTATCAAATAATTTGTCAATTGGTAATTTTTATCATTTGTTGGATGATTGAATAATTTGTTACGTATTAATAAATATAATTTTGTTAAATTGATTACATTTCTAATAAAAACAAAAAAATGCTTTTATTTTTTAGGAAAAGTATGAAAATGGAAAACGGAAAAAGGAAGAGTTGAATAGAAAACTAAACATAGAAAAATAGAAAATTGTTTTTCTAACTAAACAGGGTCTTGGTTTTTATACTTTCCTTCTTTATCTATCAATATAGGCTTTGGTGTAACAAGAAAATTACTTCATGATGACTTGAAAGTGACGAGTTCAAATCACAATGTAGGGTTGAGGTTCTATACATATATATCTGACACTCCTAGATCTATAATATGGGAGTCTCTGCACCAAGCACCCTCTTTTACACTCTCAAAAATCATTTTGAAACTATCAAAATGGTTCTGTACTACCTGTTCTACATTGTTAGAACTCCTTGGAAATATGATAACTAATATTTTCTCTTTCACGTGTAAGGTCCAGGCATTTCACCAATTAATTGAATATTATGATGTGGATGTTACGACAGGATTCCTTTTATCATAATTTGACTGCCGAACAGCTTTCACACGTTAATGAATACAACTTTGACCACCCTGGTGAGTTTTTTTTAAGGGTATTTGTGAACTGAAATTGACTGATGTAGACTCAGAAACTCCATACTAGCAGAACCACAACTCCTGAAATATGCCTAATTAAGAATAGTTTATACTTGCCAAAAAAAAAAAAAAAAAAAAAAAACAGAAAAGAATACTGTAATCTAATGCAAGGTCTATTTAACTTGCCTTTTTTTTTTTTTTTTTTCCAAATTATCAACCTTTGCTGATAGTTTCCATGGAAGGTCTATCATGGTCCAATTTAAGGGTGTACTGTGCACCTTTGGCAATGTGGATGTATAAAGTCAAGCTGTTGATCATGCCAACATGTGTTTTGACTTTAGATATTGTGGCTATGATTGGTTTTTCTTCTCTTTGTCCAGTCTCTGCATGGACTCTCATTTTGAACCAAGGAATTTGTCAATATTCTCCTAAAACTGACAGCTTGTTTGTCACTGGTTGTTTTTGTTGTTCACTTCAATGTTCTTCTCACTGACCCCTCTTTCTTCAGAAGCTCTGATTTTCTGACATCAGAAATTTTATGAAGATTGAGTGTATTTAGTACAGAAGCATCGTGTGTAGGATTTACCTTTTCATAATGCTAAATTTTCTTGTCCTCAGATGCATTTGACACTGAACGATTGCTTTGTATTATGGAGAAGTTAAGGCATGGACAAGCTGTTGACATTCCAAAATATGACTTCAGAAGTTGCAAAAATGATGCTTTTCCTTCACGTAGGGTATGCCTATTTATATGAATTTATAAAATCCAGTATTTTCAGGTTCATGTGTTGCGTGCCTGAATGAGTACAGTGAGGATAGATGTATGTCATTGCAATCTTTCATTTGTTTTATCATTTGGCTTCTATGTGATGAACTTGACTCTCATTTTAGTTAAAGAAAAGAGGTAAGCAGTTAAAGCTTGTAAACTTAATCGTGTCTGGAGACCAATGGCATTATATAAATTAATGATGTTGCATAATGATAAAAAAGACATTGCATGAGAATCTGCTATTGATTTCTGAGTAGCATGATTTTCTGGGCTTGACTCTTCTGCCTCATATAGATCATGCTTTTTTGGTATTGACATCTTGGCAGGTTAACCCATCAGATGTAATTATTCTGGAAGGAATACTTGTCTTCCATGATCCTCATGTTCGAGAATTGATGAATATGAAGATTTTTGTTGATACAGGTTCAGTTTTTTCTTCCTTTGTGTACCTGGCTAAGCTGCCTGTTTCTTTTCAAGCTGTCATAGAAATAAGAAGTTAAGGGAAAGGAAAATGATGTCCTTCCTTTGAGATTGCTGAAATAACCTCTGTTGATATTGCTTTCTATGTCCTATACGTCACGAAACAAGCCCCCCCCCTTCCCCCCCCCTCCCCCTCCGCTCCCCGGTCTGTTTCCCTTCGAGGTTGGGAAGGGAGTTGCCAGTTTCAGCAAGAGCATACAAAAAAATTATGGTATATTTGGTGGATATTGTTTTTATTGGATCTATGGATTTTGCTATGAAATAAAACTATTCAGATTCTCCACACATAACAGCTGCAATCACAATAACCAGCATCAGGCACCCATCATAGTGAAAAAATAATAACTGGGCTATGTTTTTCAAAAGCACTTGCTTCTGGTTGTGAATTCTACAGGCAAAGATGGCAATTTAGTTTTGTTTTTTCCACTATCTGATTTCAAAAATATGCTTCCTGCCTAAACTTCGATTGGACATGATTTTCTGCTTTCCTATGAGTGTAGCTGTGGACTTGATCTCATATGCCTCCTTGGTGTGTTATTGAGTTAGATCTTTACTTTATGTTATTTTATTTATATGATTTTTAGTGCAGATGCTGATGTACGCCTAGCAAGGAGGATAAGGCGTGACACAGTTGAGAAGGGTAGAGATATTAGTATGGTTCTTGATCAGGTCAGCCATTGTTTGCATCTGCTAATTGTTAGATTTTCTTTTCACTTAACTACGTACATGTTGTCATATTTCATATGACCAACACTTTTATTATTATTATTATTTACTTTATCACCTATAATTTGTACTTCCTTTCAAATAGCCAACTGTACCCTATCTTTGTCAAATTTTTAAGTGAAATCAACAAATTTCTCTTATGTTCTTAGAATCCATTTTCACATATTTAGAAATAATTGATAAAAATTTTGGCATTTCACTAAAAAGTTTAACGTAATTAATACAAAATGAAGTGATGGTGTCCAATTAAGTGATCACTAATTGTATAGTTGGTTAAGTTTTCATGCGTAAACATGGAAAAATATAGGTTCTTAAAAACCCCAAATTGCAAGGTACTCGTTGATCCAAAGTATGCATACCTTTTATGAATAACGGAGATTCATTTGTTTGCTGAATGTTTCTCCAGTAAAAGGATGGCTTGATGTGGATGAAGAGATATCCCTACGGGGCAAGCATTTCATATGAAACTACGTACCCATCCTTGCCTCTTGCATTGGCACATTTTTAATCACCTTCATAGTTAGTTCATAAGCAACAAAAGAAAAAGAATTTTCCCGTTTAATTATTGGTGAAATTAGTAGTCAATTTGATAGTTTTGTGGCACTAT
Source organism: Nepenthes mirabilis (assembly GCA_025585075.1). NCBI lineage: Eukaryota > Viridiplantae > Streptophyta > Magnoliopsida > Caryophyllales > Nepenthaceae > Nepenthes > Nepenthes mirabilis. The sequence continues at coordinate 40,756 of JAODPA010096821.1, forward strand.
CACCTATAACATAAAATTCTCTTGATTAAATGATCCAATAGATATTCGGAAAATAGTTTATGATGCATGCCGAAAATTGAGAGCCTGGTTTCTTGTTGGACAGTCCTGTAAAAGAAGGAAAGAGTTAGAAGTAAATAAAAGGTCAAATTAGTTGCATAGCTGTTTTCTAATCTTTTGGCATGAGTGGGATGTTTTGGCCCAAGTTTTTAAACTCATAGTTTTGGTGAGGTTGCAAGATCAAGCGTGCCTTTAAAGCATCCAATAAATTATCTCTCATTTGAAAAGTAGGACTGATATCAAGAATGGAACTTATAATTCATTTTCACAATACAATGCTATAAATAATGCATTGCTGGCATTGGTCTCTTGATGCTGCAATATCCCAAAGTGTAAAATATCGAAGTCATCTCGGCTTTGCCTAGAGATTTATCTGGAATTTTGGTTCCATTCATTGCTGGATGTTTGATTCCACGCATCCCTATGAGCATGTGATATGCAGATCTTATTCCAAGAGTGTAGGTAGACATGCATTATCCGAATCCGAGTTAACTTTGGTCTAAGCATTCTGAGTTGCATATGGAAAGAATTTTCACTCATACATGGAACAGGTAACCAGTCATGCCTGAAAGGAAAAGGAAATCTATATAATTTTGAATGGTTCTTTATGCCTCGATGTTTGCAGTATAACGACATGGTAGGAGACCTATTTCTTTGGAATGTTATAAGTTGTCATTTGATAGTGGAGAAATCGAGTGTCAAAAATATGTGCAGAGAAACATAAATGATGGGTATGGCAATACATAGGCCGGCTCAAAATTCAGTAAGCTGTAGGAAAAAAGCCCAAGAGACGAAGGCCCATCAGAAGACCCACTGGGCCTAAGAGCCAAAAGGCGCAGCAGTTGACCCATGAGGCGTGACCCGAAACTATCCAGCAATAAATGGGTATTATAGATAATCAATGGACTATTACCGGTGGTTACTACACCACATCAACGGTCGAAAACTATGACAACATAGCGGATAAATGCAGACAACCGTTATAAGAAAAAATGTGACGGATTGGATTATTTTTCTTTAAATAACCTCCATCAATAAATTTACAAATAAAGCTCATAATTAATACTATGAATTTCTGTCGAAAATCCGGCAGAGTTTCCTCTGTAATAGGTCGAAAACCAAAAGTACAACCTGATTAAAATAAACCTGTACAAGCACACAATTATCCATATCTCAACATTAAGCCCTACAACACAATACACAGGATCACAATTATCATAACATCCATGGCTCCAATATAGTACACCTAAACTATCATGTTGGATCTAAGAGATGCCTCTAAATACCTGTTACAAATCCATACATAACTTGGAGAAGTATAAATAAACCAAACACAGCGGAAACTGAGCTATCCCATCATCAGTCATTTGTATAGTATACATCAATCTTTGTAAAAGAAGAATGTAAATATACATATATATTTTATCCAAACGTAAATTAAATTATAAGTTATAAGTTTTCAGCTTGGTCTTTTAAATCCAATGCTTAGTCCACTTCTAGTCTCTACTTCAACCCATTGGGTATATCCAACCTGTGCTAAAACTAGAGACAAAGAGAAACAAGAGTGAGCTAAAAAGCCTAGCAAGTACATCATAACTAGACGATAATCAATATTGACAATGATGAGCAAGAAAATGCGTAAGCATGAAGGAGATATATTACACAGGGCAATGATCGAGTATGTTTTGGTATATAGTTTACTTTTCTTTTTAGATTAGGATTTGCATGTCATTATTTGTCTTTGCGGACCAGATCAGTAGGCCTCACTAACAAAAGGTGCGGGAGGACGAGAAATGGATCATGACAACCCCCATGATCTAAGGTTATATGACGTAATCAACGTCCATCAACGATCTGCCAACATGGGCATCATTTAGCCAACATAGGCCCCTTCACCATGTAGCGTAGCGGTGTCACCCCCTACTCATTCCCTCCCGTGGTCCAGAGGCAGTTTTCGTCCTTCCATAGTAATATCCTAAGGCTTGATAAGAGTATCACCCATTTCAGTGAGCGACCAGGATGCTTGGCCAAAGTAATCATTAAGTCTCCACTATGATACTCATGTCATTCCCAAGAATACTATCCATCGTAATATAGTCCATGGTCCTAGTTTCAAGATTAATCTTTTCTTTGAGGGGAAGTCCACCATATCCATTTCGATTCACATTTTCTCTACTCAGGAGAGTCACGTTCCCATATCACATAACACCTTGTGGACTTCCCGCCGATCATATATACGATTATTATCTTCTACTTGGATAGTTCATTCACAATATCTCTAATCGAAAGATCGATTCAATCACATATTCAATTTAGGGTTTTTCCCCTCCGCATACTTTGTACAATCTTAATCTTTCATTCGGATCGAAATCTTTTCACGGTTCAATTTACATTCACGCATATTGTAACGTAGGAGATTCATTATTACTGAGAGTCCAGTTCAGCTTTAGGGTTTTCGGTTAACGATCATCTTTTCGATTAGTTATCGAATACATTTCTTGAGATAAGCAATTAAACATATACAATTTAATTAACAGTTAAACGTGCGAGAATTATGCAAAATTCCTCAATTATCTTGGGTGAACAGTGCGCGTAAACAGTGCACGTAAACAGTGCACATATGCACAAATCGGTTGATTCCCGAAATTTTCGGACATCCAACGGGTAATTTATCGAGCCTAAGGCATGTGTAACTATAATCTCAAGTCAATTTATGCATTAAACCGCAAATTGAAGCTCAAACGGTGTCCGGCCGCAGGTTAAGGGCCTAGCGAACGAAATTCTACTAAATTCCACAAATCCGGATACCAAATCGATCAATAAACTTATCCAAGACATGCATAATCATATTCTAGTCTCAAATAAATCAAATGCCCCAAAAATTGGAGCCCGAAACCACCCGGGCGAAGGGTTAGGGTTTCGCGAACGGGAATTCACCTAATTCCACCAAATCGGGTGTCCAATTGACAAATTAACTTGCCTAGGGTATGGGTAATGGTATTCTAGTCTCAATTAGTGCAAAAGCCCCAAAAATCGGGGGCTGGAACCCACCCTGTCGCGCATGAACAGTACAGGCGCGTGGGTGAGGGTTTCGATCGTGCAAATTGGTGCGAAAACAATGAATCGGATGACGAATTTCACTTATACTCATCATTAGACTATAGGCATCACAATTATAAGCACGGGGTCGGGTATCGGGACAAAAATACCTGAAGGGGATTGAACGAAAATCAACGAAAACGGAAGAAAATGATATGGATGTACTTGCCTCGACGTGCTCTATGATTTCTCCAACTAGCTCGAAGCCAGAATCCACCCCGAAGGCCTCTGATCGGCTGCTTCTCCCTCCTCTCTCTCTCTCTTCCTGAACGTTCTTCCATCCTCCCCCAAAAACGCGTTCAGCGTTTTAAAAGAGGAAGCCACACGCGGCTTTTACGCGGACTTGCACTCGAGCGTGATCCGCGGAGCATGGCGAGCGAGCCTAATTTTATATCCGAAACGCATCCCTCCACATACCTCGAGTCTAATTGAGGTTAAATTAATTTAATACCCCAAGATTACTGTCATTAAAAATCCAAATTATATTTTCGGACCAATATTTCGATATTATAACTAAGGTTTCCAATTCCACCGATTCCGAGTCTTTGGTCTTAAAATCCGATTCCTCCCGAGTCCTACGACCTCAATTCACTTATTCCAACTCATCACTCGAATATACCATGTTCCGAAACCCAGTACCTTACAATAACACCCCTCATGATTACTAAGGCACTAAACACAGGCGGTGGTTACACAAGTAGCGCTCCTTATAACTATAGAGGCATAAGGCCCAGGGGATTGCCAAACTAGCTTCCCACACTATAAATACAACCTCTCCCGTGACATTGAGAGGAGGACAAACATCCAGAAAAACAATCAGACAGACAAACAAGTCTAAACACTCTTAAAACCACTCTTCTGTGTGAGTGCACTCTTCCAAAGCCGCCCTATCCCTCACGATTTTATTTCCTTAAAAGCTACTCACTCCTTTGAACTCACCTACGGAGCCCAGTTTTTCACTAAATACTCGATCTCCAATCACTTGCATCACTCATTTTCTTCTCCTATCTTTCTTAGTTACTTGGAAAGATTATTTACTCCCTCATCGAAAGACATATCGGGAAGCGAGTTCTATATTTCTCTCATCTCCTGTTCGTTTATTATGGTGTGCAGAATCTAAGTTTAGAGTAACGAAGACCGGACCCGTACCTGATCAAACTCCTGAATAAGACAGGTTCCTAATTATTTCAACAATCCAAATCCAGAAATGCATCAATAAAGAAGCAAAAGAATGCTTGTGTGCATAGTGAAAGCCTTTATCATATATATTATAATATATATCATGAAAACTAATCCTATCCAAATGCATTATTTTAAGTCCTATTCCTGTGGATTTTCTCTACTGGCTAGAGCGTTTTGTTCCATGAAACTTAGAAATTACTGCTGATTTAAAATATATGGGTCCAAGTACATGATCAGGATCCCCACTGGTGTCCTACTACGTGCAATCTTTTGTTTTTTTGCCTTTAATAGGCAGCATCATCTTTTCTTACTTTGGTCACTTCTCCTTTGAAACTCACGTCATCCTCAGAATTATAGGCCAATTCTGCATTAATGTGATTTTCTGGATTTTCTGCAGCTTTCATGAACTTCTTTGTTACATAAACTATTTTTCCTTTTGTAATGTGCAGTACTCAAAGTTCGTGAAGCCTGCTTTTGATGATTTCATACTACCAACAAAAAAGTATGCAGATATCATAATCCCCCGTGGGGGTGATAACCATGTTGCGGTTGATCTAATTGTGCAGCATATTCGTACGAAACTTGGTCAACATGATCTTTGTAAAATATACCCTAATCTATATGTCATTCAGTCAACATTCCAGGTACAAACATTGTTCTAAGGATTGATTTATCTTGTTTTCCCTGTGAGTTTCCTGCCTGTTGAAATCAAATTGATGCTTGCTTTATGCAGATACGGGGAATGCATACGCTTATCCGTGATGCTGAAATAACAAAACATGATTTCATCTTTTATGCTGATCGGTTGATTCGCTTGGTAAGTATAGGTTTCCTCTGCTGTTGGATTCATTTTGGTTTGACATTTGAATGGAAGAAATGCTGATCTGTATCACATTGAGTTTTGAATAGGTAGTTGAGCATGGTCTTGGGCATCTTCCATTCACAGAGAAGCAGGTTATCACCCCAACTGGTAAGCTGTCATTGTCAATGGTCTCTTTCTCTTTTTTTTGCAGCCCTTTAAGTTATTTCATTTCCAATAATTTCCCTTTTAGGATATCATATTATTAAATTTTGTAGTGATTTAGATGTGCTGGTTGCATGCCTGTAAACTGTGTGAGTAGAATTACCTTCCTTCCTAATGTTTGTTTGGTGAATAAGCTTTTGATGAGTGATAGATATGTTCTTCACCTTTGCATTTTATTATAGAAAAAAATTCATGCTGTCTCCTTCCCAAAATGCCAGTTTTTGGTACATTTACTTTTTTGCTAGATCTTTGATGCATTTATTAGTTCTGTGGCTCGAATAATGCTGTTTGCCCATGCAGCTTCTCTTATTCAGGTTTATTTAGGTGGAGTTGGTGGATTGGTTTAACTGTTTGTTGTTTAGTGCTTACCATTTGAAGGAAAATTAACTAATGAATATCCCTTATTATATGTCACATAATATCCCTGATTCTTAGTCAAGTATGATATTCTTTTAAGTTGCGATCAACTTAAGCTATCGCTGAGCCTTGTAGTGATCTTTAGTCCCTTCATATTGGTTGTTGGATGTAGTTGTGGAAGGCTAATTGCAGCTATGTCTGGTGGTTCTCAAAATTTTTATATGCAGCTATCAATTTGGGTGTTTTATAAAATAGTTTAAATGTGGATTGGCCCCCTCACCTCTCCAGAAATATTCAACAGCACCCCTGTTCAGATGCAAAAAGCGAGGGCATTTTGTGAGTTCAATTATTCTCTGCTTTGTTAGACATAATAATTCTTTCAAATAATATGTATGTCATGTCCTTGTAGCATGAAATCTCTGCTGCATTATCTTGAATTGTAGTGACACTAGTTTCAGAAAATATTACATTCAGCTCTTGTTGTCTGTCTTGGGGTGTTATGATTTACACAACACAAGGCATTGAGGTTGGTAATGCAGGTAGTCAATCCTTGTTATTAATTATTTGTGTAATCTATTTTGTATTTATCTTTTGGTGTTCTACAGGGTCTGTGTATATTGGTGTAGATTTTTGCAAGAGGTTATGCGGAGTATCCATTATCCGAAGGTACTGGTCCTAAAACTTGGAGATACATGTTTAACTAACTAAACTTTTGTATGTTTCATAATATTTTACTTGTTCAAGGATGAGCTATGGCCTTAAGGTTAGTCCATTCTGACTTTGTGGTTATGGGTTGAAAATCTGGGATTCATCAATGTTTGACCTTTCCTAGAGTACGCAATACAGAAAGCCTCGTGCATTGTGCTATCCTTTTTATGTTATTTTAGTGGTTTACTTTGTGAAATTATAAGTGAGGCCTAATTTTATTTATTTCCAACTCTGCCTTCCTTATCAAGATATAAAGCGATTGGCCGATCATCTAGCAAAAGTTTTTGCTATTTCCTTCCCTTGCTAGAAGGGCTGGCTTTGATTTAAATTTCCTTCCACCTCCAAGCTTAATTTAAAACATGTTGGAGTAACAAGTCCAGCATAAGCAATACACTAATTGCCCCGGGTGTTATAGCCCAAATAGGGGATGATCTTCTATCTTATCGAGTCAGCAAGATCCAGTTAAATATATCCTAACATTACTAGAANTATTACATTCAGCTCTTGTTGTCTGTCTTGGGGTGTTATGATTTACACAACACAAGGCATTGAGGTTGGTAATGCAGGTAGTCAATCCTTGTTATTAATTATTTGTGTAATCTATTTTGTATTTATCTTTTGGTGTTCTACAGGGTCTGTGTATATTGGTATGGATTTTTGCAAGAGGTTATGCGGAGTATCCATTATCCAAAGGTACTGGTCCTAAAACTTGGAGATACATGTTTAACTAACTAAACTTTTGTATGTTTCATAATATTTTACTTGTTCAAGGATGAGCTATGGCCTTAAGGTTAGTCCATTCTGACTTTGTGGTTATGGGTTGAAAATCTGGGATTCATCAATGTTTGACCTTTCCTAGAGTACGCAATACAGAAAGCCTCGTGCATTGTGCTATCCTTTTTATGTTATTTTAGTGGTTTACTTTGTGAAATTGTAAGTGAGGCCTAATTTTATTTATTTCCAACTCTGCCTTCCTTATCAAGATATAAAGAGATTGGCCGATCATCTAGCAAAAGTTTTTGCTATTTCCTTCCCTTGCTAGAAGGGCTGGCTTTGATTTAAATTTCCTTCCACCTCCAAGCTTAATTTAAAACATGTTGGAGTAACAAGTCCAGCATAAGCAATACACTAATTGCCCCGGGTGTTATAGCCCAAATAGGGAATGATCTTCTATCTTATCGAGTCAGCAAGATCCAGTTAAATATATCCTAACATTACTAGAAGCTGGCTGTAATTTCCCATAGTGATTTTGCTGTGAATGTATTTGATCTTCTGATGAATCTTTTAACTATGCCAGTGGTGAAAGCATGGAGAATGCTTTGCGGGCATGTTGTAAGGGAATTAAGATTGGGAAGATTCTTATACATAGGGAAGGTGACAATGGGCAGCAGGTCTGCAACAATCTAAAAAAACTCATTCCCTCCCTCCCTGTACTCATGCTTCTGTTTGTATGCTTATGTAACTGCATGTTTGGTGAGCTTTCATTTAAGTTCAAGCAATTAAGTCATTTCTCAGTTGAATAATAGTTGTGTCTAATAATTTATCAAATTCTTGCAGCTAATTTATGAAAAACTACCACAAGACATTGCAGATCGGCATGTGTTACTTCTTGATCCAATTCTCGGAACAGGTTTGCCCACTGTCGTTGTGCTAGATGTTGGTTCCAGTGTGTTTTGACCAGAAAGGATAATTTGGAGGGACATTTCAAGGCATTTTCTTTTGTATCTAAACATGCATGATATATATGTATTTTTATTTACTTTCCTTCATATTATCAGAAGTTCAAACAGATAATTAGTTCTTGTAAATGCTGTAAAATTGGTTTCCTAACACCTGCCTGTTCTGATGAGTTTTTTATTTTGGTTTCCCTTTAAACTAACATCTATTAAATTGGGAGCATGTACTGATGTGATGTTACCTTACTTGTTAAACCTTGTCTCAGGAAATTCTGCCGTCCAAGCCATATCATTACTTATAAGGAAGGGTGTACCAGAATCAAACATCTTATTTCTTAATCTCATATCAGTAAGTCAACTTAACCCTTTCAGCAATAAGGGGTCCGCTTCCTCCATTCACTTCCTTTTGTTAGGAATAATGGAATTTTCTTCTCTCTGATGACTTGAAATGGAGAAAACAACCAGATGGCAATGCTTGGGCTGCCTGGGGTACATGTAGATTCGGGGACCCTAAATCAGCATGTCTACAATAAACCCATTCCACCTGAATTGGATCCAGTATAAAAATTGATTAGGTCTGTAGCCCCCTCAATGCCTTAGCGCACTTTGATTAAAGAAGAATTATGTACAATGCAAACTAAAAAAACGGTAAGTTTATAGCTATTGTTTCTTATTATGTTTTTAATTGTTTACAATGAAAAATGGCATTAATGCTCTTTGTTTATTATTTTGCTTGGAAGCTCTTTGTATTAACCCATTGTAAAATGGGTGGGCAGATTTACACCCCACCCAAACTATATCTTACATCAATAGTAATTGTTTGTAGGACTTGGAGAATGCAATTAACCAAATGAATGATAAAAGTGTCGAAGGAGCGGATGGTGGTTCATTATTTAAGCTTCAGGTAATCTGAGTAGTTGCCTTCTGAATCAAAAAGAACTACGATATTATGACTTTTGGGTTTCCATTCCAAATTTTATTATGACTTGGCTGTGCACTTTACATGTTATTCATTAAGGCGGAAGTTGCAAGGCCGTTTGACAAGAACAGGAAGCGAGCTTGTGATCAATCTAGTGGGCCTATTAGCAGAACTACGAGCCAATCTAAAGTCTTAAAAGGCCAGCTGGCTTTCTCTTCCTCGACCGATCGTGTGCTAAAACAAGTGGAGGTTAGAGTTATTTGAAATATTATTTCCCATATTTGTTTAGTTTATTCCCGAATATGATTAGATTATATTGAGATATCTCGGATTACATATTAGAGTTATTTGAAAATAACTCATTGCCTATAACAGCCGAACATTCAAAAAAATAAAAGGCCAGATCCGATGATCTCAGTATTCAAAGGAGGCATACATGCAAATACAAGTTCAGGTGGTAAATTTTAAATTTTGAGTGCTATCTTTTTTGAGCTGTGTGAATTATTTTGATCTGATAATATTTTGGGCAAAATGTCAGGGTCTTGGCAGCCTCGACTTCCGTCTAGGACTAACATTGTGAGGCTGAGTAGCGAGAATCAGAGTATTAATCAAAGTATCGGTATGAAATCATATTCGAGCTCTCAACAAAAATCATGATGAGCACTCTGCCATGAGATTGTTCATGTTACTCTCGGCCTCGGTGAACTCCATTTCATCCATTCCTTCGCCTTTGTGCCAGTGCAAGAAAGCTTTCCTCCTGTGTGCGGGTGTGTGCCCAGATGGGTGAGCAGGGTGAGTGAGTGCAGCCGTGGGTGTGTGTGTGCAGTGTGTGTGGTTGGGCTGAGCTACTGCCGTGTGTGAGTGGGTGTATGTGTGTGCGTGTGTGGGCATTGTGAATAATAGTTGTGTCTAATAATTTATCAAATTCTTGCAGCTAATTTATGAAAAACTACCACAAGACATTGCAGATCGGCATGTGTTACTTCTTGATCCAATTCTCGGAACAGGTTTGCCCACTGTCGTTGTGCTAGATGTTGGTTCCAGTGTGTTTTGACCAGAAAGGATAATTTGGAGGGACATTTCAAGGCATTTTCTTTTGTATCTAAACATGCATGATATATATGTATTTTTATTTACTTTCCTTCATATTATCAGAAGTTCAAACAGATAATTAGTTCTTGTAAATGCTGTAAAATTGGTTTCCTAACACCTGCCTGTTCTGATGAGTTTTTTATTTTGGTTTCCCTTTAAACTAACATCTATTAAATTGGGAGTATGTACTGATGTGATGTTACCTTACTTGTTAAACCTTGTCTCAGGAAATTCTGCCGTCCAATACATATCATTACTTATAAGGAAGGGTGTACCAGAATCAAACATCTTATTTCTTAATCTCATATCAGTAAGTCAACCATTTCAGCAATAAGGGGTCCACTTCCTCCATTCACTTCCTTTTGTTAGGAATAATGGAATTTTCTTCTCTCTGATGACTTGAAATGGAGAAAACAACCAGATGGCAATGCTTGGGCTGCCTGGGGTACATGTAGATTCGGGGACCCTAAATCAGCATGTCTACAATAAACCCATTCCACCTGAATTGGATCCAGTATAAAAATTGATTAGGTCTGTAGCCCCCTCAATGCCTTAGCCCCCCCACACCATTGGAAGAGGGCCGATGTTGGGCTGTCAGCCCAGCCCCCCACCATCACCATAGGCCTTGGAGAACAGGCTACTTCATCAAAATAGATCTAGCCAGGGCTCATTTATTGCATTTGACACAAGATTATAGTCACACACTCAACAGTGTTTTATTTTTCTTATGGACCCAGTCTCATTTAGATTTTAGGCAGGTTTTTCACCTATGCAGTGCCTTGACACAACAATAGAGTTGTTGCCATATAACATGATAGTCATGGAGTCGAACCATGTTACGGTTTCTTATTAATATAAGATAATATTACGCAAAATAGACTCAAAAGCGGTCCGACTTTTTCCTGGATCTTTTGCATGGCAGGAGCTTCTTGCAGCCACAATTTTGATTTTTGATACATGCATGGTATCAATCTTGATGAAAGTGATGGAATTATTTGACCTTTTCCGTTGTCAGGCGCCTCAAGGAGTACACATGGTCTGCAAGACCTTCCCGAGAATCAAGATTGTAACGTCGGAGATTGAAACCGGTTTGAATAAAGATTTCCGTGTCATTCCCGGCATGGGGGAGTTCGGAGACAGATATTTTGGCACCGATGACGATTGATTTTCTGTAACCAGAGGGGCTGGTGTGTGTTCTCCTTTTCCTTTTCCTGGCCACTGTCTTAGATGTCCCGGGGGAAAGCCAAGGGAGTTGTGGAAAACAATGTAACTCATCAATAGATGGGAGGCTGGGCGTGTTCAAGAACCTCTGCAGAAATTTTGATATGCAATTGATAATTTACATTTAAACCCAAAAAAAAAAAAAAGCAGTATGGTTTACCCAAGATAACGAGCCGCAACAATCCCAGTTTCTGCTGGCCGAAATCACATCTCATCGTTAAATAAAAATAAAATTGAAAGAGATCATTTCTTTTTGTGATACAAGAACTCACTCTTTGGTTTAAATGTATTGAATTTTAACAAAGTGGTGCTAATATATTCAATTTAATTAAATAATAATGATTTTTCTCAGCTATTGTGAGTAATTTTATATTTTGCTTCATAGAATATTAAAGAATTTTCTTGGTTATTGTGAGTAATTTTAGCTTTTTTTTAAATTGTTTAGTCCCGCTAAAGAAAAATCCTTTCTGGGCATGGACACACAATGATTGCATAATATACGATTAGTATTTTTCAATTTTCAAATATGGCCACTCACACGAGTGGCGTGCTCACTCAGGATTAATGCATTGACTTGGAGACTGACGCAAGTGAAAATGATGTATATCAACGTGGATGATCAGTGGCCTTTCTCAGTGTTTTGGTGGCAGTTGGCACACCTGCCAACTCCTCCTGCTCTTAAAAATGCTACAAATGCCACTATGGACTCCGGCTGGGCCGCTGCGGACTCAATCAGAGAGCCTTTTTTTTTTTTCTTTAATAT
>JAODPA010096832.1:0-22236 GCA_025585075.1 Nepenthes mirabilis
TACTTATCGTGTTTGTATAGAATACTCATTCTTAGATAATAATCTTATTAGAATTCCCTAATATAGATATGGATGTTTTTGGGATAAGGCATAAAAGGAGAATTAATAAAAAGTTTTTTAAATTGGGCATTGGCTTTAGAGATAGTGCCTAAGGAAATGATATTTGTGGAAAGAGAGGTGAAAGAATTTTATTACTCAGTAAAACTTCCTAAGGTGGAAGCTACTTCAGCAATGAAAAAAGACAAATTATGACTTTGTACCGAAAGGATCTTTGTTACAAGTTGAATTTAATGACTGTTTTAGGAGATTGCTTATTTGATTAGAGAAAGGAAAAAAAAAATCAGCAACTACAATAAATAAGTTTTATGTTCTATTGAGTGATGTCGGTTAGATGAGTCTATTTTATTATTTTAATTAATTTAGTATTATTACATCCCGGGTCCGCGGTTGCCATACGGATTAGAGAGCCTTCGGATTCCTGAGCGCGCGATGGAGTTAGGCGAAGGGTCTAGTCTCCGTAGTCTTGAACCTGGACCTGCACAATATAAACAACAAATAAGAGGTCAGGGGTCAGGCAGGATTTCTCCCACCGAGGCCGCTCCGACGTTCAAGTCAGCAAATTCTCGTAATAAACGAAAATGGCACCCTCTATCGGTGGTGCGCGGGTAAATGCTACAGAAGCGTGAGAGATGCATATGTAATGGTATGGAGAATACAATGAGCAGGTTATGGAAGGCCTAACTTCTTTTGTACACCGCAACGGGTGGCTAACTTTTTCGCGGTTTGAGAAGATGTGGGGTTAGTGATCGTGAGCTAGCTTGTGCCTGAAGGAAGTGAGGGCGTTCTCAGTTCTAGCTCTTTCTTTCTTATGATCGAGTTTAGAGGTGGGATGATCTGAGTTCCGAAAATTGGATCGGAATCGAAAAATTGGGAATCCTTTCTCTGCGGTGTGTGGGAGCTCTTATAGGCCCCTCCCTATTAGACTCTGGGCGCCAATATACCCGTTGCGAGGGCTCTCTTGCCTCTGGTCGGTGTCGTGGATTGCCGGTCATGTCTGTTGTCATTTTGTCGTGGCTAGCAGGCTCCTGGGCGCTGCCGGCCACGCCTGGTATCCCCTGAGCGAGGATTGGTTGGCTGCCTGCAGGCGACTGCGTGAGCCGTTGGCGCTGTACCAGTTGTTTCTCCATTGGCTAGCATTTTCGCCTTTCTATCGGTTTTTCGACAGCGCATTAATGCACTGCAGAATTCCCGTCGTCTTCTGCCAGTGTCGCTCTGCATACGCTTTCTGCGCAACTGGGCTGGGCCCGTCATCCTGCGTGGGCTTTGTCATCCTTTTCATGGGCCTCAAAACTCTTCATGGGCCAGGACATGGAACCCAACACTAGCCCCCCATGCCTGGGCCGGCCAGTGGTCGGGCCTGACATGTCTCTTGGGTCCATTCCGCAACTTCACAACCCTTCTCGTGTCGTGCTATCGTTTGTCATTTTCTGGACTCATGCCTTCCCCAGGAGATTGGACAGGCTTTTCAGGCGCTGCCGCGATTCGCCACTCTGTTGGGTGAGATTCGCATGCCTTGGGTTGCATCTGATTAGGGGTCTTTCCTATTCTGTAAAAGACGTCTGCTGGTTCCCGTGCTGTGTTGGGCAAGATGGGCAAGAGAGTGGCTTGCATCTTGCCCATAAATAGGAGGTGCACTCGAGCGAGTGGAGTTCATCCCTTGGCAACCATCGGAGAGGCAATGAGAAGATTCTGGCTTTCCCCGCCCTTGGCGGGCGCCCGAGAAGGAGTTGGATGGATCAGCTGGATGCTCGTAGCTTTTGGCGAGGATCGTTCTAACTCCCGTGCTGCAGCTCGTTTCCCAGGCTAACCAGAGTGGCTCGGCCATTCTGCTGTCGTCGCGTACCTTCTTCCGGGTTGTGGCTCACCTGACGCGGGGTAGGGCCTTGGCGAAACCTTTGCGGGTATGTCTTCTGCCAGCGGAGGCTGCCGCACATGCTCTTCCAACTCGCCGGGCTTGAGCACAGACCGCGGAGAGGTCGAGGCCAGAAACACAGCGAGGGAGTCGGGGGGTCCCCCTACTACTTTTGAGGGCTTTCCTGGCCTTGGTGCTGATCCCACCCCGGTGGATAGTGCTTCGGCGGCTTCAATCAGGGGGAGTGGCCCTAGCGATCACCCCAGTCTGCTCGGCAAACTTCTGACGGCTCTTGGCCGTGGGGATCTTGTGTAGATCACGTTCGCGGAGCTCATCTGGGGCATGGCAATGGAGCTCCAGGACCTCACACCGTTGTCTTCCTTTGCCTTTCTCGTAGCATTATAGTTGCAGATTTTGAACTTTGTAAGAAAGTATTGATCAATAAAAGAAATAGACCTTTTTTCCTTCATTTTCTCCTTTCCTTTGTGCGTACTTCTTTTCTTTGCCAGGTACTTTGTCCTGGAGATCCGCGTGCAACTTTGTGGGAGTTTTGAGGAGTCACTGTTGGCGGTCGCGTCTCTTGGTATGACTGGTGCATTCAATGTCTGCGTGGTCAGGAAACGTTGCGTCGTAAAGTTTTGCCTTGAAAACGCGCGAGGCTTTATGGGCCTTCCACGTAGAAGGTTCCCGTTGGTTGACCCCTGGCGCCTTCCGCCCTTTCAGGGCAGCCGTCTTCCCAGGAGAAAACTTGTCTATTTAAACGCGCCATTTTTCCTGGAACCTTGCATTTCCTTGCGCCCGTGTGCTTATTAGTAACTTGCTCTCTCTGTGCGTGTCTTCTTGCTACGAGGCTGATGGAGGATTCCTCTTATGACTCGAAGCATTCTTCTGATGAATCTGAGTTTGGCTCTCATGCTCCCCGGGCTTCAGGAGCCGGTACTTCAGGAGGGGCTGGCTCCGTAGCCACGGTCGGGGGTCCTTCTCAGAATCAGAGTGCGCCTCCTGGTTTTGAGAGGGTTGAGCCGCGTGCAGGAGTGGCAGCAGCTGAGGTGGAATGGTTGAGGGCCCACGTGGCGCACCTGGAGGGCGCTTGGGCTGAGTCGGAGACCAGGGCCATGTGCCTCATGGGTGCCAATGTGGGAGCTCAGGCTCACACACTGGCCCTTGAAGGGGAGATCGAGCAGTTGAGGCAACAACATGGGGCTGAGGTTGCCGGGCTGCGGACAGAGCTGAGGACAAGGCTTCGGCCGGAGGGTGTGAATCATGCTCTAGAGAGGAGTTACCTTGACGCCATCAGGCTTTGTCGGAGGCTGGCCTCGCTGGAGGATTCGAACTTCTGAGTTGGCGTTCTGGACCCTCGCAACTCACACGCCCAAACGCGCGAGTAGCTGGTGGATTATCACGTCCCAAGCTCTTCCACAGGCCATTGGGATCGTTAGCTTCTTTTGTTGCTGCCGTACTTCTTCTTCTCTTTTTCTTTTTTTACATATGTGTAGCTGTTGTAACAGGGCCTGTTACTACAATAAAATTTGTTATTTTATCGCACCGTTTCATCTTCTGAACTTCTCGTTTTTGGATTGGCTTCTTCCGTTTTGCGTTACCGTGCGCCCCATTGTGGGCTTCACTATCGTGAGCCCCCATTTAATACGGAGGTGCCAGTGTGGGTTCCTGTCAGACGGCTGAGGCGACGCGCTTGTCAGTCTGACGTTTGGCCATGATTGCGGGTGATTTTGGATCCTGCGAAGCCGGCATGTGTCCCCGTCACCCTTAGTAGGCATCGCTTAGGTTTCCCTCCTGTTGGTCTTCCGTTGCCTATTTAAATCAGTCAGGATGGCTTGCTCCTCTTGCTGAGATTTTCCCTGTAGCAAGCTCGTGTCGATAGAGAGAGACATGGCGAAAAAGAGAGAAAGTTCTTCTTCCCATGCTCCCAGGATGAGTCGCCACGGTGTTCATAACACCAAGTCCGTTCTAACTGCGGGCGCCATTGCTTCCCTTGTGGTTGACTACGGCCTTCCCAGCGATTGGAGTCATCGTGCTCTCGGCACACTGGATAGAGCCAGCGCCCCCCAGCGGGCTACATTACAGTGTACGAGCACCACATGAGCGGGGGCTTCGTTATCCTACGCCCTGCACGCTGTACGCGTTGGTGGATGCACTGAAAGTTCCGGTGGCGAGGCTTCATCCCAACGCCTTGCGTTATTTGGTGTCTCTGTGTATTTTTGCCCACCTCCACGGCGGTTCTTTTAACGCCAAGGCAGCTGGGCTGATCTTTCGGTTCACGAAGTCGGAGGATTGAGTGTCGATGTCGTCGAAGGCGTGATTCCGCTTTCGTGGAACCAATCCTGATTTGGTGAAGGGCTGGAAAGATCACCTTTTCTTTCTGCAAGAGCCCCCCGATTCTGAGCTTTCATGAGTATGGGGACCGATTTCGGGATTCTTTCAGGAAAAGCTGCCGGCTGAGGATGCTGTGGAGGTGGCAGAGCTAATTTCGGCCATTAAATCTGAGGAGGCGAAGTTCTCCATCCAAGGTTACTTCTTGACGTCCATCACGTTTGAGGCCTCCAAGTGGGGGCCTCCGTCGGGGTGAAAAATCGCTGGACCTGGTAAAAGAGAACCCGGAGATACGGCCGCTCCTCAATCGTCTGGTGGGAACGAGGAGGAGAGTTGTTCGTTGCTGGAGTCGTCATCAGACGACGAAGAGGAAGAGGCTCCCCTGAAGAGGTTGAGGGAGGCTGGAGGGACTTCAACATGGAGGTCCCAAAGAAAAATTGCCAGTTCTTTAGTTGTGATTCAAAGTCCGGCTCAAAAGGTGGCTTCGAGTGCGGGTTGCCAGGGGGAGACCGCCGAGCCCTCGTCGACTTCAGCCGCGGGACTAGCCGTTCTCGAAGTCTGCGAGGTGGAGTCTCAACCCGCTGGGATTCCCCCCACTTGTTCCGTTGCAGAGACATTCAGGGACGCTGCACCGGAGGTAAGGGATGATGTTGTTGATCTTGATGACCCAGAAGGGCCAGGTCTGGCGGCGCCTGCGTTGTCATCGGAGGCCAGGGGGCCCGTGGAGTCGACTGTGATCTTTGTTGAGCCCATTTCGAAGTACAGGATCCCCGAAGGCGTGGCTTCACCGTCGGAGGAGGGAGTTACACTTGCTGCTGATCCGGTCGAAGCTAGCGAGGGGGCAGCCGGGATGTCCTCGGGGCTGGAGCCTCCGATCCCTCCTACGGCTGCCACCCTTCCAGCCAGCTCGCCTCCAGCGGGCAAAGGAGAGGTGCCTCAAGAAGAGGCTCTACCGGGCAATCTTGCGCACTCTACGAGCGCTGCTCCCACTCAGGTATGGTCACTTCAATCTGGCCTTCCCTTACTGTTGCATGTTTTGGGAGTGCTTCTAACGTCGATTCTTATGCAGGCTTCCAGAGATGTTGACCGCCCTCTTCCACGAGGCTTGCAGTAGGTCATCCCTCGCGCAAGGGCCCGAGTCGCCTCCCTTCAAGAGGAGAACGGACGCTTGCAGCAGAGAGTAGTGCAACTAGAAGCCCTGCTCGTTGCCGCGGAGGATGACAATGCACAGATGGTCAAAGATATGGTTGGTCGGCTTTCTCCGTCAGAGTCGCGGCTTGCGTTGGAGACTCAGTACTGGGACGGCATCCGCTTGTGCCGCAAGATTGCTTCTTTGGTAGCTCCCCACATTCCGGAGGGAGTCTTTCATCCGGGGAATGCCTGGATCCGGGAGGCGTCTCGCTTGAGGAATTTTCACGATGAGGCCGCTCCGTCCTGTCTACCTGAATAGTCTCCGCCTGTATAGATTGTTAGACTGCCTTTTGTCATTGTCCCTTGTTTCTATATCCCACTTGCTTCTTGTAACCAAATGAAAAGTAGCTATTTCTTCTTTCGTACTTGCATTCTTCTGGTGTGGTACGCTGCTTGCAATCTTTGTTTGGTGTGATCTGTGGGATCACTCCTTGTATTTGAATGCTAAGCTCTCAGAGCTATTGTCGCCAAGGCCCTATCGAGGTGCCTTCTTGTACGGTGCTCGTTCTTCGTCAGAGGATGTCGTTACAGCTCACGCATTTCGTGGAAAGCTCGATCCGGAAGGACGGATGTCGTCGCAAGTCCCATGGAGCCACAGCAAGGGTCAGCCGGGTTATCAGGCCACAGCAACCGGACTTCGGGGTCTAGGCCTTGGTCGCGTATGATTGTGGGCAGTGAATGGCCACTGCTTAAGGCGCAATAATCACCAAGTTTAAGGTCCTAGCTCACGACTATTGTAGACTGAGGGTGCTCTCTTCTATTCAAGAAAGTCGCCGCATGCCTGCGATTTTTGCCCCCTAAGGTTTCGTTGGCGGCAGATTGGGGGCTTTAAAAGCCCCCCAGGCCTAATGTTTTGACTGCTTGGGTCGTCGGCGCGAAGCCTATTTGGCGGACCGCTTGGGTCCTTTTGACAAGGTGTCTTAGCTTGCGGGTAGCTACTTTCAGGCCGTCTGGCGTGGAGCCAAAGCGCAGGGGGCCGCTTGGGCCTGTTGGCATGGAGCCAAGCTGTACAGGGCCGTCCCCGGGCCGCCTGGCGCGGAGACGAAGTCCTGGGACCGTCGTTTTCAGACCGCCTGGCGCTGGGTCAATGATTGATTTTACGGACGGACGTTTGTCCTCCCGACTTAGGGGTAATCTAGGTCGTATGATTTAGGAATGTCATGCATGTCAACAATTTACACAGATGGAGATGCAGGATAACAGGAAGAGTGATTTTATTAACAAAAGGTAACACACATGTCCAAGCATTCATTATGATGCACGTGCTCATGACTTACCTGAGTTAATGTAGCATTATTGGAAATACTTCTTTAAGTTGGCGGCGTTCCGAGTTCGCGGGACTAGTTTGCCATTCTGGGGGCGCAGCTTATACGCTCTGCTCCGGAGGATTACGGAGATGAGGAATGGTCCCTTCCACCCAGGGGAGAGTTTGTTCCTGTTCGCGGTCTTTCCCGCCGCCTCTACTCTCCGGAGGACCAGATCTCCAACTTCTAGAGGCCGTGCCTTTACCCGTTTGTTGTAGTACCATACGACGCACTGCTGATAGGCCACGGTTCGCAGTCGTGCTGGGTCTCGAACCACCGAGAGCAGGTCTAAATTTTTCCAGAGCCTCTGTACGTTGGTGGCTGGGTCGAAGTATTCGATCCGCAGGCTTGGCATCCCCACTTCCAGCCTCAGCCCCAAAGCAGAGGTTGATGGGCGTTTTCCCTGTCGGCTCCCAAGGGGTTGTCCGATACAACCAGAGCACGGACGGTAGCTCTTCAATCTAGGAGCCCCCTGCGTCTTCCAGCCTGGCCTTCAATCCGTGCAGCAATGTGTGGTTTGTGACCTCAACTTGTCCGTTGGCTTGAGGGTGCGCCATGGACGTATGGATCAGCTTGATGTGGAGGTCTCGGCAGTACTTCGTGAAGCGCTTGCCAGTGAACTGGGTTTCGTTATCGGTCACTACGACCTCAGGAATCCCGAAGTGGCAAACAATATCCTGACAGAGGAACTCTGTCACATTCTGCCCAGTGATCTTGGCGAGAGGGACAGCTTTCACCCACTTGGTGAAGTAGTCGATGCCGACGATTAAGAATTTTTCTCTGTCCGGAAGGCAAAGGTAGGGGCCCAAGTATGTCGAGCCCCCATTGCGCAAACAGCCACGGGGACTGGAGGTAGTGCAGCTCCGTGTGTGGCTGATGCGTCGTATTGCGATAGACCTGGCAACTCTCACACTTCCGGACGAACTCCATTACGTCTCGCGTCATGGTTGGCCAGTAGAACCCTTGTCGCATGACTTTGAATGCAAGGTTCTTACCCCCGATGTGCGAGCCGTATAGCCCCAGGTGCACCTCGCTCAGCACGTAGTTGGCCTCCTCCGGCGTGAGGCATTTTAGGAGGGGAGTAGAGTATCCTCGCTTGTATAGTCTTCCATTGAGGACCGTGTACTACCCTGCCATCTTCTTGATCTGCTTGGCCTCATTGGCGTCGTCGGGTAAGGTTCCTTCGGCCAGGTACCCACAGTACCTCTTGGTCTTCGGCGTCAATGCTTGGCGTGGTCAGGACTTCCCTGGGTTCTCTTGCGTACTACTCCATGGATCTAGTGGCCGTGTCCCGAGCCAGTCGTTCAGCGCGCTCCTTGTGCCCCAGGAGTGTTGAGGATGGGCAATATGGAGACGTCCGAGATTATTGGACGAGGTGACGTCTCCTTACTGAAGAACACTGGAGCTCGACTATTTTTGAGGGACGTCCGACACGTCCCCGATATTCGGATGAATATCATCACGGTAGGATGGTTGGATGATTAAGGATACTATGGCATCCTTTGTGACGGCAGTTACAAGTTGACAAAGGGCTTCATGGTCATTGCTCGAGGAGTAAAGGCCTCCGGTCTTTACACATTGAAAGCCCAGGCCGAGGTGGCAGAGGTGAATGTCACAAGAAGTGTGGAGTATTCGGGCCTGTGGCACAAGAGACTCGGACATATGAGTGAGTGTGGCATGAGTCATCTGGCGAAGAAGGGTCTCATCCCAAAGATGGATGAAGACAGGCCGAGGACTTACCCTCACTGCATGGCGGGGAAGCAGCGTAGAGTCTCCTTTCAAGGAGACGTATCTGGCAGGAGATCCGAGTTCTTAGAGCTTGCCCACACGGATGTGTGTGGTCCCCTCCCGGATATGTCATTTGGAGGAGCACAATACTTTGTCTCCTTCATTGATGATTACTCAAGGAAGTTATGGGTGTTCCCGTTGAAGACCAAAGATCAAGTTGCGGGAACTTTTGACCAGTTCCATGTCCTCGTTAAGCGACAGACCGGGAAGAGGTTAAAGGCCGTTCGGAGTGACAACGGCGGAGAATACATTGGGACGTTTGATGCCTACTGTAAAGCTCGCGGCATTAGACATCAGAGAACTCCACCTAAGACGCCATAGTTGAATGGCGTGACCGAGAGGATGAATCACACCCTGATGGAAAGGGTCAGGTGTATGTTATCCGAGGCTAGGCTTTTGGGATCTTTTTGGGCCGAGGCCTTGAAGGCGACTACCCACGTGATTAACCAGTCGCCCAGTAAGCCTCTGGACGGGGAAGTTCTAGAACGAATTTGGACCGGAAAGGAGCCAACGTACAGTCATCTTTGGACTTTCGGTTGCAAAGCCTTTGTTCATGTTTTGAAAGATGAGAGGTCCAAGTTGGAGCCAAAGACAAAGCAATGTATCTTTCTGGGCTATGGCGAGGACAAACTTGGGTATAAGCTCTATGACCCAAAGGAAATGAAACTGGTCCGGTCCCGAGACGTGATCTTCGTTGAGGACGAGACCATTGAGGACATTGAGAATGAGAAGAGGACTCATTTCAGCACTTCCCAGACGGACAAAGTTGATGCTGATGCTGTCCATCCAGTGCCTCCTGAGTCCAATGTCGGTGGATCTGGTGTGGTAGGCAACCAAGGTGAGGCGGTTCCAGCGCCTTAGGATCAGGTTGAAGATTTGGCACCTCCACAGGCCGAGGTGGCCCCTGTGAGACAGTCGTCTAGGGAGAGACGTTTGTCCGTTCGCCTTTCAGCAAGTGAGTTTATCCTCCTCACTGATACTGGAGAACTAGAAGTTTTAATAAGGCCATGTGTAGCACTCAAAAGGATAAATGGTTTGAGACTATGAAGGAAAAGATGACCTCTTTTCATAAAAACTATACCTTTGAGTTGGATAAATTACCCAAGGGGAAGAAGGCCTTGAAGAACAAATGGGTCTTCCGACTAAAGGCGACCAAGGACACAAGCAAGCCAAGACACAAGGCACGGCTTGTGGTGAAGGGCTTTGGTCAACGAAAGGGTGTTGACTTTGATGAAATTTTTACACCTGTTGTGAAGATGTCCTCGGTCCGTGTTGTGCTCGGACTGGCAGCGGCTTTGGATCTGAAGATAGAGCAATTGGATGTCTGGACAACTTTTCTCCATAGAGATCTAGAGGAAGAGATCTACATAGAGCAATCAGATGGTTTTGAAGTCAAGGGAAAGGAAGGGCTTGTCTGTCATTTGAAGAAGAGCTTATATGGGCTGAAACAAGCTCCAAGACAGTGGTACCGGAAGTTTGAGTCTGTTATGGTCGAATGAGGATACCATAAGACTGCTTCCGACCACTGTGTATTTGTTCAGAGGTTCTCAGAAAATGACTTCGTCATCCTCCTCATTTATGTGGATGACATGCTGGTTGTCGAACAGAATAGCGCTTAGATTAAGGAGTTAAAGGTGCAATTGGGGCAGTCTTTCGCCATGAAAGACCTCGGTCCAGCGAAGCAGATTCTGGGGATCAGAATATTTCGCGACCGAGGGGATAAGAAGCTCTGGATGTCCCAGGAAGGCTATGTTAAAAAAGTGCTTCAGAGATTCAACATGGAAAGCTCTAAACCTGTCAGTACCCCTTTGGCCATCCACTTTAGGCTGAGCAAGCAGCAGTGTCCGTCCTCGGACACTGAAAAGGCGCGTATGAGTAAGATTCATTAGTCCTCGGCCGTTGGTAGCCTGATGTATGCGGCCGTGTGTATGCAGCCGAACATTGCTAATTCGGATGGCCGTGTGACCAGATTTCTCTCAAACCTAAGTATGGAGTATTGGTCCGCGGTTAAGTGAATTTTCAGATATCTCCGCGGGACCTCTAAGACGGGTTTGCAGTTTGGAAAAGAGAAGCCTCAGCTGATTGCTTACACAGACGCAGACATGGCCGGGGATGTTAATTCTCGAAAATCAATGTCGGGATACTTGGTGAAATTTGTAGGAGGGGTGGTCTCTTGGCAGTCTCCTGGCAGTCCAAGTTACAGAAGTGCGTCACTCTCTCGACTACAGAAGTAGAGTTCATTGCCGTGACCAAGACCTGTAAGGAAATGCTCTGGATGAAGAAGTTCGTCCAAGAATTGGGTCTAAGGCAAGAGACGTACGAGGTCATCTGTGATAGTCAAAGTGTCATTCATTTGTATAAGAACTCCTCATTCCATTCGAGGTCAAAGCACATTGATGTGCGTTATCATTGGGTGAGAGATGTTTTTGATGATGGACAGCTATCAATTGGCAAGGTCCGCTCGAATAACAATGGCTCGGACATATTGACTAAGGTTTTCTCGAAGGGAAAGCTGGAAGCTTGTTGTGACATTGCCAGTTTGACTAACTTCACTCCCACTCGGTCGTGAAGGGAAGTTTGTTGGGGTCACTCCCTCGTGGCAGTTATGTCCGCGGACTCCATTGAAAAAAATGGACAAGGATTTTCTGGAGTGATCCGAGAAGTTTGTCATCATTGGTCGAGGACTCATTGGATGCGTCATGTTCGAGAGATTGTTGAGGACATGGATGAGGACCCTGGAAGTGTAAGCGTTGACTCTATCTTCGTAGGTCTACTGCAGCCGCATTTTCAGGTGGGTTGGTCACCTACTTTGATTGGATGTTGAGGCGGTTGCAATTTTCCAGATGTCAGGCCTACTATTCTGGCACGTCGGGTGTGCTTCTGTCATGGCAGGCCTAGGCGGCATGGTCCTGTCACCCTAGCGCCAGTAGGGTGGACAGCTGTCTGCTAGGCCATCTATGTATATATACAAAGCTTGTGTGTCCTTGCTCATATAGAGTGTGAGAGTGTGCTGCCAAGAGGATTTGGAGTGCTTGTGCCATGTCTTTGAGAGCAGCCTTGGAGTGAACTTTGAGAGAACTGTGGGCAAACTTTGTTGTAAAGATAGAGTGAGAAACACTTTTAGAGAGAGATTGTATACTTGAGATTGTTTTCTTTTCGTTTAAACTTGTATAGCTAATAGTTGTAAACAATCCTTTTATAGCGTATTCTTTTGTGGTTTTTCCCTTGATTGAAGAAGGGTTTTTCACGTTAAAATTTCGAGTGTTCTCTCTCGGTTTTCTATCGTTACTTTTCTTGTCTGTCCGAGAGCTCTACTCTGTATTACTGTCCGAGAACTTTGTTCGCTCGATCACCGTGCCTTCCGTGTTTTGCGCCAACAATAGAGCTGTGAAGCAAGCTGTTGTTCTGCTAGATCAAAGCATCCCCATCCCATGACAGCTGTATGCTGTCTTGCTTCATTGATAAACTGGACGTGCTCTTGACTTGAAATGGGCTTGTGTTCTTATTCTATTTATTACTTCTGAGGTTCGGTGAAATTGTTGATTTCTGGAATGATTCTTGTTTGGAAAATAGATTTTGTGGATGCTAATTTATAAATTGGAAATTTTCATTTGATTTGTAGACATATCAGCAGTTTGTGTGAGTAATATTTCTGTGAAATAGTTCTCTGGACATTAAAATTTGCAAAGCAGGCGAATACTTCAAAGGTAATAGATAGCCATATGGTTGCATAAAAGGCCATCGTAGTCTTGGGCTGTTGAATTTCATTTCGTGTACTTGAAATTTTCTTTTCAAGTATCTCACGGGTGATTCTTGCTGACATTTTTTATTCTTTTTTTTTTGACAGTGACATTCTGGATGGCCAAATATCGAGATTAATACGAGTTTCTTTATTTTGATTTCAAACTTGGGACAACCATTTATGCTAACAATATTTGCCAACATCGTTCTCTTTTAACTGACAAGCGATATTTAGGACAAGGCATCCCTAACATCTGTTAATTGAAGACCATGTGTTGACTTACTATTCTGTGCCCTCAAAAGATATGAGAAAACAGTTACTCATGTTACATTTCCTTTTCCTGTAAATTCTCCCCTCATCAGGTGGAGGATTTGAGTAAGATGTCAATTACTTGTTCTTTACTAAGATTTAAGACTTTTCTCCTTTATGACCATGAATGAAAATATCGTAATTGATATTAATCATATTAGGTAATATGTATCGATATTAAATGTATGGACAAAGTTTTTTTGTTCTAATAATTACGTCAAAAGTAAGTTATATACTAAAATTTATAAATCATTTAATTTTCTATTTGAGAAGCTCTAGTTAATTTGTCAAAATCAATTTTGATATCCTTCTAAGCCATTAAAAAATATTT
This sequence comes from Nepenthes mirabilis, assembly GCA_025585075.1. Lineage (NCBI taxonomy): Eukaryota > Viridiplantae > Streptophyta > Magnoliopsida > Caryophyllales > Nepenthaceae > Nepenthes > Nepenthes mirabilis. Next base: position 12,909 of record JAODPA010096832.1, read on the forward strand.
TAAAACATTTGATCTATACATGTTTTATACATTTTTAAAATGTGTAGATTTAGATTTTTTTTAAAAAATGTGTTGAAAACATGTAGATTTAAGAAATCAAGAGCCAAGTGAAGAAAAAGATTGCGCATCAGCCGATTTTTGGAATATTGAGATTTTTTTTTTGTATCGATGCTTTTTGATATCTATACATATTAGCTGATATTAATCCATGTTCGTGACCTAGAACATGTTGAAAACTGCTGAGATCCTATTAAACCAAGAGACTTGTTTGTGATATTGATCTTTACTTACCTTTGGGATATTGCCCTTTATGTATATGTCTTAGACCATTTAAGTTACCCAGCTCATGAATTCTGTTGCTGATCTAGCAAAACTGGGTCTCCTTTCTAGTGCAATCTCCTCTTTACTTCGAACCAGATCCTATGCTGGTGTAAGTTCGAGCTGACATGAGGGCCAGTGCTCTGGCATCCAAGATGTAGTACAAACTGATGTTTGATAAAGTTCATTCTGTGTGCCAGTGTTTATATTTGCTAGTAATGTGGGATTGGTATCTGGATAAGTTATTTTCTGTTTATTGGAAATCAGTTGGCTTTATCTTGTGAAGAAAATAACCGTAGGCATTTGATACGTCCTTGGTTCTTGTGTTGTGGTACAGATTAAAGAGCCTTTCAATTTTTCACTGTAAGTCGAATTGGATCGGGTCCAATTTCCGTCGCTGTTGACTTGAAATCTGCATACCACAAATTACAAATAAGAGGTCAGAGGACTGAGGGAGGTTGTCCCACCATAAATTCTTCGACGCTTAAGTCAGAAATTATTTTAAAGGAATAGAAAGATGTAATGAGGATATAAGATAGTGTAGAGTTGTACACATGAACGAGGGACATGAGATGAGGACGGGTTCCTGTAGGTGCGCCTGACTGAAGGTGGCTCATTAGATGGAGGACTGAGTTCTGATGGTGCGCTCGATTGAGGGGCGACTCACTAGTCGGATGATTGAGCTCTAGGGGTGCGCCCGTTTAAGGGGCGGCTAACTAGTTGAAGGACTGAGTTTCAAAGATACGTCCGACTCAGGGACGGCTCACTAGGAGGAGGACTGAGCCCCTAGAGTGCGTGCGATTAAAGGGTGGCTCACTAGTCGGAGGACTGAGTTTAAGGGGTGCGCCAATTGAGGGGTGACTTAGAGATATGCCCGTTTGGAGGCAATACGACACATTCATGAGCCTCGGTGATATTTGGAGGCTTAGCGAAATGTACCAAAACGGGCGCGGAGCCGGTCGGGCCTGTCCACCTGGGCTGTGTTAGTGGGACAATGAGTACGGAATTACCAGGGCCAAAACGAGTTAATTGAACAGGGCGCCTGAGAATACAAAAGATGCTGGACAGCTTTTTTGGGGAGCTCCATTCGCTATTCTGGTTAAGGGAGCCTGTTACGGGCCTAGCCGCAGGAGACCCGAACCGTATCTCGACTCAGTTGAACAAGGATGGAACTCACACAGCAGTGCGCCGCAGCGGCCGGCCTACCTGGACAGTCGGAAAATACTGAGATTTTATTTGATTTTATGTGTTAATTTGCTTATTTTTATTTGATGCACGTAGACCCCTTTTCTTAACCAAATTCTGTTATGCTGCATTTTTTTTTGGGTTACTAGGTGGCTGAAGGAATGGAAGGAATATAGAAAATCATTTGCTCAATTCTCTTTTTCTCTCTCTAACTTCTTCTTCATCGAATTCTCTCTTCTCTCAATCTCCCCTCCCCTTTTGTTGATTGTCCAAGCGCCGGCGCAGCTAGCGCAACATAGAAGCCCGCATCAAGGTGCTTTCATTGAGACATGACAGAGGCATCACAACTTGATCGAAAGCACAAGAGGAAACCCTAGTGGGCGTGGTGAGAGAAGTAAAGGATGTGGTGGCTGTCGTTCAACAACACTCCGAGGACATCGCAACACATAAAGCTAATACAGGGCACATCAAATAGTCTATTGCATATATTAATCACACTCTGGCTCGGATGGAGCCTTTCACCATGGCTTTGGCACTCCCGCCGTTACTTTCGACACCGACGGTGAGCCCTTCTACATTTCAGTGCCGCTTATGTCGTTTCCTCAAACCCTGCCGGCCTTGTTGTCGTCCCCTACCGAACTCCAGCCAAGGCTGCTAAAGTTCGAGATTCCTTTTTTCTCCGAAGAAAACGTGATGGGTTGGTTGTTCCAAATTGACCAATTTTTTCTCTACCATCGCACTCCTCCCAAGCAAAAGCTCGTTGTCGCCGCCTTCTATATGTCGGGAGCAACGTTGCAATGATTCCAATGGATGCGTGCAACCCGGCAGCTATCAACCTGGGAGTCCTTCGTTCGTGATTTGGAGCTCCGCTTCGGGCCTTCTTCCTTTGTGAACTATGAAGCGGCGTTGTACAGACTCAGGTAGACCTCCACCGTGGCGGTCTACGTGGCTGAGTTCGAATCGCTCTCCATGCGAACTCCCAGGCTCACTGCCAACAACCTCCTGAATTGCTTCATCTCTGGATTACGGGACGATATTCGGCGCGAACTCCTCTTATTGAAGCCCTTGTCGTTACATGAAGCTATTGGAGTGGCAAAATTGGTGGAAGAAAAGTTAGATTCCACCCGCAACCCTTCACCTTGTCCTCCGCCAATGGCAAAATCCCTCAACGGGCTGGGGCCATCGGGATCAAAAGCTCCACTATCCTTGAACTCCGCCCCAAAATTCCCAATTAAGAAGCTCACCTCCGCCGAAATGGCTGCTAGAAGAGAACGTGGCTTACGCTTTAATTGTGATGAGCGATTTGTCCCTGGACACCGCTGTAAATCACCCCAATTTTTGTGTATGTTGGTGGAGGATGAAGATACGGAGCAATCAGAGATGGTTATGATTGAGGAGGAGAGCGTGCGATCGCCACTATCAGAAGAGCTATCTCTAGGACCAGACAATACTCCAACCATCTCCTTCCATGCCTTGGAAGATCATCAAGCTCCTATGACCCTGCGCTTGATCGGAAACATTGCCGGCCACTCTGTGATAGTTATGGTGGACAACGGATCTACCCACAATTCCTACAGTTGCGGCTAGCCAGGTATCCGGAACTCCCCATCGAGCCTTCACACTTTCTTAATGTCACAATTGGGAACGGCGCCTCCTTGCAGTGCGAAGGCATGTGCACTAATGTTCCACTCACTTTAGGCTCCTCTACATTTTCAGTGGACCTTTATTTGCTTCCAATTTATGGGGCCGACTTGGTCTTGGGTGTCCAATGGTTAGCCGCCCTGGGACCCGTATTGTTTGACTATAAGGCTATGTGGATGCGTTTCATACACGCTGGCACAGAACTGACCCTCTATGGAGCATCCAGCACTGCTGTCTCTACGATCACCATAAGCCAGCTATGGTGCAGTGACTTTACCAAGACTATTGCCTCCTACTTCCAACTGAAGGTTACTCCACTCACTGAACATGGCCTAACTTCAGAATCTACAGAGTGGCCACCGTGTTCCCAATTGCATAAAGGGGATGAACCCCAGTCATCAGTTGCTCTGCAAGCCGTCCTACACAAATTTTAGGATGTCTTTACGGTGCCCCAAGGGCTCCCGCCCCGACGCCACACTGACCACAAAATTCCTTTACAATCTAACGCAATGCCGGTTAATGTTAAGCCATACTGGTACCCACATTTTCAAAAGGGGGTTATAGAGAACCTCATCAAGGAAATGTTAGCTGAAGGCACTATCCGACCAAACACGAGTTCGTTCTCCTCGCCTGTTCTCCTAGTGAAAAAGAAGGACGGCAGCTGGAGATTTTGTGTGGACTATCACACCTTGAATGCAATTACCATCAAGGATTGGTTCCCCATTCCAACTGTAGACGTGCTGTTGGACGAATTACATGGCGCCACAGTGTTTTCTAAATTGGATTTACGTGCTAGATATCATCAGTTTCGGGTGCACCCAACGGATGTGCACAAGATGGCCTTCCGGACACACGACGGGCATTACGAATTCCTCGTCATGCCCTTCGGATTGTCAAATGCACCATCTTCTTTCCAAGCTGAAATGAACATGATTTTTCGGCCAGTACTTCGCAAGTTCGTGCTGGTGTTCTTCGACGATATCTTGGTCTACAGCCCATCCTGGGAAGCCCACCTTCTGCACCTCGCTCAAGTCCTACAGGTCCTGTGCACTCACTTCTATGCCAAGCAAGCTAAGTGCGAGTTCGGGCAGACTTCTCTCTCATACTTGGGTCACATTGTTTCTGCACAAGGTGTGGCGGTGGATCCGGCCAAAATTGACTCAGTACGAAGCTGGCCATCCCCTACCAACATTAAACAGTTTCAAGGTATTCTGGGGTTGGCGGGATACTACAGACGGTTTGTGGCTCGGTATTCTCAAATTGCTGCCCCCCTCACCCAATTACTGTGAAAAGATGCTTTCATTTGGGGAAGCGAAGCTACCACAGCCTTTGAGTCCCTTAAAACAGCTCTCAGCACCATCTCTGTCCTCACTTTACCAGATCTTTCACAGCCATTCGTGGTGCAAACAGATGCTTCGGGAATGGCGTGGGCGCTGTATTGGTACAGTTAGGATGACCCCTTGCCTACTTCAGCCGGCAGCTGTGCCTAAAGCTGCAAAACTCCTCGACGTATGTCCGAAAGCTTTACGCAATCACTGAAGCAGTTAAGAAACGGTGCCAATACCTTGTAGGCGCCAAGTTTGTTGTCCAGACGGATCACCAGCCCCTTCGGGCCTTCATGACCCAGACAATCCACACACCGGAACAATAAAAATGGATAACTAAATTAATCGGGTATGATTTTGATATAGTGTACCGCCCGGGCAGAGATAATAGATCGGCTGATGCCCTGTCTCGGCTGCAGGACGGCTAATGTAACACATTGCAGATGGTGTCAAAGGCCATAATAGCACTGCTTGCAGCCCTCCGGGAATATTACAAGCAACACCCAGCTACCTCTACAATGATCAAATCCATTACCGACCGTCCGAAAGAATTTGGTCATTATACTGTGCGAGACGGCTTGGTGTTTTTCAAGAACAGCCTCTTTATTACATCAGAAATAGCCTTACGGGAGTTAATCTTGCAAGAATATATCACTGTTCGCTAGTAGGGGGCTGTGCGGGCATGCAGCGCACAATGGCACAGATAGCAGCTTCCTTCTACTGGCCAGGAATGCGGAACGATGTCCGCCGGTTCGTCCCTAACTGTGTAGTTTGTCAGCAAGTTAAGCCACTTAACACTGCCTCGAGTGGCCTGCTTTAGCCACTCCCAATCCCGGAATGCATATAGGAGTCAATCTCCATGGATTTTATCACTCATTTGCCATCATCCAAGGGACGTACGGTGATTTTTGTGGTAGTAGATCGCTTGTCCAAATATGCTCATTTCTCTCCCTTAAATAGCCACTTTACGGCCGTTGATCTCGCTGCTGTTTTTATCACGGATATCTGCCGTCTGCACGGGGTTCCGAGAGATATTGTCTCCGATCGCAATCCTATTTTTATGAGTACCTTTTGGCAAGAACTCTTCCCACTACAAGGGACTTCACTATCGGTCAGCAGCGCATACCATCCCCAAACGGACGGCCAAACGGAAGTAGTCAATCGATACTTGGAAGATTATCTTCGCAGCTTTGCCGCTGACCACCCAGCCACCTGGGGACAATTTCTGCCTTGGCCGGAATGGCATTACAATACAGCTTGGCATTTCGCCATACAAATGACACCCTTCGAAGCAGTATATGGCCGACCACCACCCACGCTACAAGATTATACACAGGACGCCTCTCCAGTAGCCGCGGTTGATGAACTTATCACTGAGAGGTCCACTGTCCTCGCCACTCTCAAGACAAACTTGCAGCGTGCGCAACTGCGTATGAAAAATCAGGCAGATGCACATCGCACCGATCGAGAGTTTCAACCGGACGAGTGGGTCTTCGTCAAACTGCAGCCGTATCGCCAGACCACCGCAGCTCGTCGACAATCTCACAAGCTAGCGAAACGCTACTATGGGCCCTTTCAAATTCTGGAACGCGTGGGCACGGTGGCTTATCGACTGCATCTACCCGCCTATGCCAGGATCCATAATGTATTTCATGTATCTCTTCTTAAGAAGTGCCAGGGTGACCCCCATGGTCAGAGTGTGAAATTGCCTGCTGAAGCAATCGCCTCTCACCTCCCGGAGTCTCCCACGCAGTTGCTCGGGTTTCGAAGGATTCTACAACAAGGAAGATCGGTGCCATAAGTGCTCGTTCAATGGCATTCTTACAGCCCCGAGGAAGTAACGTGGGAACCAGTGGCAGAACTCCATCAGCAATTTCCAGAATTCCACCTTGAGGATAAGGTGATTTTCGATGAGGGCGGAAATGTTACAGGCCTAGCCACGGGAGACCCGAACCGTATCTCGACTCAGTCAAACCAAGATGGAACTCACACGGTAGTGTGCCGCAGCGGCCGGCCCACACGAATACCCAGGAAATACCGAGATTTTATTTAATTTTATGTGTTAATTTGTTTATTTTTATTTGATGCACGTAAACCTCTTTTCTTAACCAAATTCTCTTATGATGCATTTGTTTGGGTTATTAGGTGGCCGAAGGAACGGAAGGAATATAGAAAATCATTTTCTCAATTCTCTTTTTCTCTCTCTAACTTCTTCTTCCTCGAATTCTCTCTTCTGTCAATCTCCCCTCCCCTTCTGTTGATTGTCCAGGCGTCGGCGCAGCTAGCGCAACATAGAAGCCCGCATCAGAGCCGAACGCCATTAATGGGTGCCCCGTTAGGCTTCGTTAATGGTGCAGCTGGGCGACGTTCTTGGAGGACTCTACGGCGCTAGGTCTGGCTGAGAGCTTTAGGGAACCCTTGGCACGGGCTCCATTTTCCCAGGTTCGAAGATGGGGCAGCTAGGCGACGTTTTCGAAGAGCTCCTCTGCTCTCTGTTGAGCGAGGGCTTCAAAGAGCCCTGGACGCCATGGATGAGGAGCTTGGTGTTCCCTTCCGAACTGATTTGAGGGAGAATAGATGGGCTTCCTTTGAGGAGTATGCCTTCATGTCCAGATCTGTTGAGGAGCTCTGGGCTCCATTTTAGAGGGAGCTTTGCCGAGTGCTTTGGCCGCCAATGAAGGTCCTCCATGCTCTGCTTGACGAGAGCATCTGGCCACCATCGTTGAGAGCCCCAGGCACTGATTCGTTCCGATTTGATGGGGAATCGCTGGATGCTGTCGTCGGGAGAGCCTTGTGCTCTGTTTTGCCGGAAACGAGAGCAGAGGGATCGGGCGCCATTGCAGGGAAAGCTCTGTGTTCTGTTTCGGCGAGAGCACCTAGATGCCATTTTGGAAGGGCTTCGACCCTTGTTTCACCGATCACAGGAACAAAGGAGCCGGGCGCCCTCTAAAGGTCTTCGTGATGCTTTGCTTTGTTGACGAGCGGTGAACAGGAGCAGAAGAGCAAGAGCACCGCTCTCTTGGGAGGTTTTACTGCTCGGTTTTTGGATAGATCCTCCGCCATGCTTGCTGCTCCCCTTTTTATCGAGGGAGGTAATGAAAATTTTTCTGTCAAGTGAAGTTCCATTTTGGGATTTCTTCCCACCAAAACGAAATCTTTTCCCGTCGTGATGGAGCTTCTTTGCTACACGTCAGACTTGGAACGGCCTACAGTACTGGACCCATCAACATTGATATAATCGTGTATTTTTTGGTATCTAGTTTCCTTAGTTACTGGGGGGGGGGGGGTACGTATGAATATAGGGTACAGGTACTTTCCAAGTGTCTAGCTCAGCTCTTTCCCAAAGTTTCCACAGATATTCTCCCTCTAATATGAAAGTGCCAAAGTTGTTGACATGGGTTCTTGAGGATAGAGTGTTTCTATGATGGTTTCCATGTCCAAGCATTTGTTTGTTTCCATATCATCGGCTAGCCCCTCTGTCCCGTTATGCAAGTCCTGGTAGTGATCTGCTGTGGACCATGCTGGCTGGTTACTATGTCATGGGCCATCAATTAGATTCCATGCCAAGCTGGTACAACATGGTTATACCTCGTGCGATGCCTAACATGACACATCTTGGGAATACCCCGACCCAGCAATGGCACTAGGCCAGATCTAGGCTGAACTTCGCCATGTCTGGTCATTGACGTCCCAAACTCAACTGGCTGAACCGGCCAATGGGCAAACTTTATATAAAAAAAATACGCAAAAAGCAATGTATAAACTTTATATAAAAAAAATACACAAAAAGCAATGTATAAACGGCTTTTATTTTATTAGTCAAATGTTTGTTGTTGCAATATATATAAATTTAGAAAATTACAGTGGCTATATGTACAAGCATTCACGTGTAACTTTAGTTTTTACTTGCACTGCCATTTCTAGACTCATCTTCGTTGTTGCTAAAAATTATTACCTGTTGTTTTATGTTTTTATATTTAACTAATCTTTGAATAAGATGCATTAATAAATCTAGATAGAGGAAGTGCAATACATGGATGGTTGTGGAAGGAGAAAGTTTGGTGTGAAAACGCATTAAATTTATGAAAACCTAAGAAAGGAAGCGGCCAGAAAACCTGAACTGCAGAGCCATGAAGATCTGGTCAAGAAGCTTCAGGTAATTGATAATTTGGCTTAAGCCTCTTATTATTCTGAACTTTTGCTGTTTCCCTTTCGTTTGCCCTGAGTTGTTCACCACACTGCAGCAGTGTTGTGATCTCATATGCTTTTCCATAATCACGATTCCATTTATGCATATTCTGAGGATTTATTGACCAATTGATCTAGCTGCGATCAGAAATTGTGGGTTGTTCCTGATTGCCTTTCTATTGATTATGTATGTGGTCTTACTTTCTCTTATGCAAGTCACTGCTTCTATAACTCAAACTTGTGATTTCTAAGTCATGAAGATAATTCTACACACTACATTAAGTGGTATCTCAAAAAAAATGAAAAATAAAAAAAAAAGAAAACCCGGCCGCGACGCTATGAATGAGAAGCCAATGCCTATTTCCACAAACTGGCTTTGTTTTTTTTTCCTGGTTGGATTCATGCCATGTCAAATTCGAGACTCTTGTACATTTGAGTCGGATATGTATCGTTGTTGTATGTTCTCTGTAATTGATGGCATCAAGGCATATTACTCAATTGCTGGAGCTCCTCCTCAGTGCTTATGGGGGAGCGTTTGAATTTCTTTGTATTCGAAACTCATGCCTGTCGGGAGCCCGTGGGCAAAAGACAGAGATCCCCTGCACTCTGATTTTTCCTTTATGTAGTAATTTGTTTTGCAGGGGGGAAAAATTATTCTTAACAGTTTTTTT
>JAODPA010096843.1:0-22233 GCA_025585075.1 Nepenthes mirabilis
AATTAAATAATTATGATAAAAAAATTAAATCAATGATAAAAATTTCAATTCTCCAAGACACGATACTTACCAAAGCCCTAGAGGAAATTAAAGTTAAAATAAAATAAACAAAATAAAACCCAGGTCGTGGCTATCTTCTTGAGCAAGACTGCAGCAGCGTGCCATTTTTAATTCGTTCCTGTAGGAGTTTGCTCCATCGCCCCAGAGCAAACGCATCTCAGGCTTCCAGTATCTCTCACATTCATTCAATTTTCAGTCTTCTCTCGAGCAGCAATGGGAGACAGTCAGTATTCGTTTTCCCTAACCACTTTCAGGTATGTATTTGACAAACAATCGATCACCCTAGGCTTTTTCAGCACTGACTACAAAGTTAATCGTCATCATCGCCTAATCTATCTGTCTCTCTCTGTTGCTTGTGAAAGTCCTTCGGGCAAGCTTGTGCAGATTGAACACGCCTTAACAGCTGTAGGGTCTGGCCAGACTTCTCTTGGAATCAAAGGTACTATTTTCCTCTAAATTCCTTTTGAACTACAGTCTTCCTTTGTTTTCAGATGAGATACTGTGCAAAGGGTGGGGAGATTCTTTTTCTGAAGCCCGTTTTTGGTGTTTGGCTGGCTTCAAATGTTTTAAGTCGCGGACAATATTAACTGGAAAGATCGGCGATTTGTTTCTTCTATGATGTTCTGGCTGTGTGCTTTATCATAGAATCATAATTATAGGTTGGAACAGTTGTTCAATAATTGTCGAGACCCCAATATTATTTATTTATTTATTTATTTAATATGCATGTGAACTTTTATTGCTGTGCAATCATGGCGTAGAACAAGCTATCCTACTGAGCTATTGGGAATACTTAAAAGTTTCTTACAGATGATACAAAGTTATGGAATTCACTTCAAGGACTCGGGCTATCTCTTTTCCTGTTCACCAGCCCATTTGGCATTAGCAGTCATGTTTCATTATCATAAGAATGGTGTTTGGATCTCTCTGCTTTGGCTGGAAGGCATGGAATTAAGGACACTTCCTCTGAGTAGCATATTGGTGTCTGACGTGTCGGAACACCTACATGTTCTTGACATGCTAGAAAACTGAGGGTTGCCCCTTCCAAATTTGCTGATTTCCCTCATCAGACTTCCCACCAAAAAAAAAAAAAAAAAAAAACTCTAACTTTTAGCAATATTTGCCACCGCGGTTTATTAAAAAATGAGCAAAACCTTTGACACATCAACTCAAACTACCCTTTTTCTCCCCTACTGGACATTGGCAAATCATGTAATAAAAGATGATTAATCCCATTCTTTGGGCACTTCGGATATTGAATCTGAATTATAATCAAGAATATTCACAGAGAGGTTAAGATTTCTATGACAAGTTTTCCATGGCTATAACAAAAATAAGTATGTTGGCAGAGGCTCAAGATGCCTCAGCTGGGCCCCCCTCTTGGCTGAGAAATATTCCATGGCAATAACAAATGAAAGTGAACTTTTGGTAGTATTTTCTTTAGAACATCAACTTTTGCTATTAGACTACATGTTTATTTTGAGTTTTTCTAGATATACTAAAAGGATCATGGATCAAGATCTAAAAAGAAGAATAGAATAAAGGGTAAGACACTCAAACCCTTTGGCGGACATTGATTTGGGCTTGATTTTCCAGTTTTAGTTTATCAAGAAGAAATAATTTGCCAAAGAAAGTTGTAAGGAAGGAAAAAACAAATAGGAAGCACAAGTTGTAACAAATGGCTAGGAATGGGTATTTCTTTACTCAAGCAACTGATAGTTTGGTGGTACCTGCTGATGCTTGAGACTAAGTACTTGAGTCTTTGCCTTCCTGTTTGTGTTTTTTCTTCCATTTTTGCGGCTTTTGTTTATATTTCTGATCAAAGTTAGTGATTGAACAAAATCTTATTAGAAAAACAAAAACATTCCCCTTGTTGCAGCTGCTAATGGTGTTGTCATTGCCACTGAGAAGAAATTGCCATCAATCTTAGTTGATGAAACCTCTGTGAGTCACAGTTTATTCATTTGACTTCTATCATCCATATGACATTTTCGGGACTGCGGATAATATGTATGTTGCGGGATATGCTGTTACTTATTATTGTTCTTGTTTTGACTTGTCATCTTAAGTTGCCATTTGGGAATATGATCATAATTTTGTTTTTGTGCTTCCTTTAATCTAATGAAATACATTATTTGTTTTCCTTGCTTGGCTTAGGATTTTGGCACAGGGTAGGCTCTGTTATAATGGTAAGATTGTTTTATTGTCACCTAAAGGTCATGGATTCAAAACCGTAAAAATAGCCTCCTTTTAATGTAGGGATAAGGCAACACATATATGGTCAGTCATAGACTTAGTGATGTTGTGCATTGGGGTACCCTTTCTAAAGCCTTTGGTGTGTTTGGATAACGTTGTGCATTAGGACAGTGGTGTTGAACTTTTGTCTTGCAACAATATGTTATATCATTAGCAATTCTCAGCATTAACTTTTTGTTTTCATTGCTGTGAATTTGTTCAACTGTGACAAGCCACTTGCATTACTTTATACTTATTGTAGCTTGTCTTTACCTACCTGCATAAAGTAGGAATGCTTGTTCATGGTGTTGTTGATCTTCTTTGCGAGGACCAATAGTTTGTATTAATTTTACTAAAAATCTTTGGAAGGTCACTTTCTATGGCTGATTGAGTTTGCTTTTGTTGCTTGCTTATGTTGACCTGTTAAGTAATCCATGTTTTGCTGTTGATGTTTTTTATGTGGAATATCCTTTTCCTGTATTCTATTTCTTATCTTTTCTCCTTTCCCATTACTGTTTGGGATTGGATTTCCAAGGGATAATTATATTAAGTTGCAATTGCTTAAAAGCAAATGTTTTTTGTTACATAGGTCTTCGAAATTGCCTGCTGCCTAACCCTGCGTCCTCCTTATCACATATGGATGTTATTGCATCTTCATCATGGTTGCAATGTTGCCCAGTTGCTATAATTGTTGCAGCATAATTTGTTATGGTTACTTCTAATACTTTCCTTTTCCATTTCCTCCTTAAGTTCATTAAATTTAGTTTAAAAAGAAATATAATCATTGCTAGAACTTCTGAAATTTTGTTAGGTCCTGGGTTGATATGTAATTGCTATATTCTAATGGAGTCTGGACATTTTCCTTTTGCTTCCCCTGATCTTTATGAGATTTGTTTGAAAAGAAATAACATGCATTGTTTAACTATTGATATTAAATAAATTTCAAGGTTGAAATATTTGTCAAGCAATGACATGGCTTTGTAGTAAATGAAAAAAAAAAAAAGCAATTTTGATAGGTTGAAATTGTGTGTTTTTTTATATGTAAGGGGGAATTGAACCCGAAAACTTTTTGTCTTAGGGTGGAATAGGCATTAACGATTTTAGCTAGGCTAAAATTAGTAGATTAGCATTTCAAAAAACAGATCCTCTTATTATTTTGTTAGATTCTAGAAATAATTTTACATTGAACATTTACAGCACTCAGGTACATGTTGACATATTGGGACATCATGTATTTGAACCATGGAAATAATCCTTGCAATGCTCCTGTAAAGCTACATATATTTGACTCATCCTATATGCCAAAATGTGGAAGCCTTGTATATTGGTCCACCATGTTGAGTCTTGGCAGAACGAAAATATTGTTCTATAGTTGCCTGGATGTCATGGGTTTAATGTTTAACCATGAAACAACCTCATTGCAATGCTATGCAATGCAAGGTTATGCATATTTTTACGATTTTATTCTGCTCAGTTTCTTTAATATGAGAGCTTCATGCATTGACTCACCCTTTAAGTGTATGTCACGTGAGTGATGCTGGCAGATTTCGTTATTGTTGAAGCTGTGGAGTCAGACTGTGTAGTTTTGCTTAAATGCTTGGGGGAAATATCTAAATTGTAACATCAATGCTAAGTTCCTGGGTTGTGTTAGAAGTGTTTAATAGATAGTGTTTTCAAGATGCCAATTATCCTGTGTTTTGCACTTTGTATCAATGTGGATATGCTTGATAGCCTCTTGCTGATTATAGAGGGTACCTACCAGTGCCTCATCAGGCCATTAAAATGTATACTTTTCCATTCTTCACTTCTTTTTCATTTTTAGCTTCTGAAATGTCATGTGGAACTTTCAGTTGTCTGGGGCCTTCATTACAAAGGAAATCTTGAAAGGTTGCTGAACGTATTATCTAGTTTTTTTTTTTTGGGTCATATTCTCATTTGCTGTTAGTGTCATTTTTTCTGAATTCATCCATTCTAATTTTTCTAAGCTGCTGAACATACATGAGATCATAGTTGTTCCTATTTGATTTCAGGTTCAAAAGATCCAGCTCTTGACACCAAATATTGGAGTGGTATATAGGTTAGTTTTTTATGCTATTCAGTGGGGATTAATAATCATTTCATTGTTTTAGGAACTGGTGACTTACATTTGAAATATGTTACGTTAGCATTAAGGTTTGGGAATGGGTTCTGGGGCACATTGTGATATGAAAGCTTTTTGGATGTCCTGTGGTCCGATGAAAGTTTGTAAACCTCATTTGTTATGCATGATAACGTGGGACAACCTTTGTAAAATTATAGTTGTTAGATTTGGATGGTGGAGTCAACTTTCACATCCTTGAAGTTTGAAATATATAAATTTGTGTGAACAGGTGGTGTAACTTATCCTAATGGATTAAAATGCTCCATTCCACTATGCCTGTTTAATATAAGTTTGATTACATTTTATAAATTCTGGAATCTTTTCAATTTCCTTTTGAAACAATATTAGTGCATCAGCTTCTTGGTACACAACCATTGGATTTTCTCGGAAGGGCCTCTGTCTGATCAAAAGCATTAGCATTTTGTACTTTTAGGAGGCCATGGCTTGATATTTTCCTTACTAAAATGAGCTGCCAATTGGGCTGTTGCAATTGATGTTTGTTCCTGAGTGAAGGATCGTCGAGAAGGCAATGTTACTCACAAATTATTCCTCCCACAGATGATCATGACGTTTCCTGATAATTGAGACAATGAGATGAGTGATTCTGGATGGAATATTTGTTTCATTCTATGGGAAATTGGAAGTTGAATTGAGCTGTGGCTTATTAATAGGAAGAACTGGTCGAGGATATTCATGAGGTTGGTCAAATGTTCATTCACTATGTGAGCACGCATAGAAAAAAGAATCTGCTCATACAAACTTGTCCAGGAAAAAAAACCTCAGTTTTGTTGGTGTTTCTCCCCTTCAGTCTTGTGCTGTATCTTTCCTTCCAAAATAGACTTCAAAAGGCTTCATTTTTGTGTTCCACTCGTCTCTTCCTGAGATAACAGAATGCCAGTTATGGTAAGGGCAGAACGTACTTTATTCTTATCTCTGTGAAATAAAAAGAACATAGTTGGGAGCATTGCTGCTCACAGCAAAAGATGCGACCTTCTGATGGAACTTTTCGACCTGAACATCATTGACAGGAAACTTCTGTTGATTGCTAGAACTGATGCAGAGGAAGAGGCAGAACAGCAAGAGGAGAAGAGGGGGAGGGAGAGGAACTCTAGGCGATGGCCATAAGCATAATATAATTCATCAATCATCAATAGTGGTTATGCAAGTTTCTAAGTAGAAAATATAGGGGTACCCTCTAATGATGAAATAAGGAAACTTTATTAATGATATAAGAAAAATCTAATTACATGTGAACTCTAATAATGGCATAAGAAAACCTTACAAAATGACGCATGATTAACAATTCATAATAAGTAAAGCCTGAAGTTAGTCAGGCCTATAGATATAAATTCATTTCCTCATCAAGAACTCTATTTGTGGGCTTTAATTCTGTGCTTCTGACAATTCCCCAAGACCAACCATATTGTATGCTATGTGCCCATGTAACTGATATATAAGGTCATGCAAATCTTTATGCCCTATAGAGAGATAAAAAGGGGTGGAGGAGTATTATAATATGCATAAAAACAAGGCAATCCTTTGCAACCATGAAATAGGCAGCTCACGGCTGGTTAATCATCTAACTGTGACATAACAATCGGCTGCTTCACAGTGGTGCTTAATTCGGCTTCTTCCTGAGTCAAAGATGTCTTTTAACACTATTTCCATCTTCCTATCTGCCAGATCATTTTTCAAATCCGCCCCTCCCACTATATACTCACATTCCTGGTGTATAAAGCTGCGCCAACCTCTACTCTCTGCGTAGGACTATTATAATAATATTCGGAAGGAGCTAGCTGCTAGAACTTTCAAGGATGTGGGGAGATCAAGCTTGGTTCTTTCTTCTAAATGGTTACCAATATTTTTGTTTTGGCCAAAGCGACACCGATGCTTCTCAAAGTTCTTGTTTCCTGAATCTTATTATTTTTTCTGCTCCCTTGTCTTCCGATTAATAAGTCTTGGTTATAAAAAAAACTGGCTGCTTATTAAGGACTCTTCTACAATCTTTGTTCCATAATTTTCATATGTACAACTGCAATATAGCAGTTATTATCTTTCATGATTCTCTTATTTCTTTTTCAGCCTCCCTTTAGAAGAGCACCTGTTTTAGTCTATCAAAGATTCACTTACGCCATGCCCAAGAGCAAGGACTAGCCAACATTCTGCAACATGGACAATTGATGATCGACATCTTCATTTTGACATTTGCACCAGAATAATAGAATTAGGAAAGTTAAAATCTGTTCTTTTTAAAGTTGCAGGAGTTTGTGCCCTTACATTTGCCGTAACCAAAAAGAAAGATTGTGTAGCAGGGAGGCACAGTTTGCAGTAATTTCCTTTGCAGGAAAATCAATTCCCTAGAACCATTCAGCAAAATGCAGCTGACTATCAACATAGGATTTCCCACACTAATTCCATCATTTGCAACTTTCTTTCTGTGGAAGAGGGTTGTTAGCTGCCCGCAGCTTGCTAAAAACTGGGGTTCTACTATTTTTCAATTTCCTTGTGATGGCTTTAGCTATTTAAATCCCACTGACTGTCTTTTTAATCTGCAATCATCTTCTTCGAAGGCAACCCAATTAACATTCTCATCTTTAATAGAGCTTCTAAAATTGGTTTCCCTGTCTTCCTATCCCCTACAGAGTTGTTTATTGCTACTTAAATGACATACCTAGCACTCTATTGCTCCTAGAGACTGAATGGTGTTGATTGAATATGCAATTGCACCATCACCTTGACTACATTTCCAGCAAACTCATATTAAAGAAATAAGAGCTGAAGACAAAAAATGAAAAAATAGGAAACCTATATGAGGGTGAGCTTTTATAAAATGGTAAGGTAATTTCATTGTGATATGGAGGTTATAGGTTCAAACCATGAAAACCACCTTTCTGCAATTTGGGGTAGAATTGTGTACTCTGTGCCTAAAGAAGTTAAGACAAGATAAAGAACTTTTTGAGATGCCAATGCAGTTTGTGCTGATATGGAAGCCCAAGGGAACTTGATATTGAGATGGATGAATTAGGGTGGGCAACTTAGATAATAAGGGAAATCTTGCAGTATTAATGGACTCTCTTTCTGAATTTGGAAAATGAAATTATGTGGGTAAAGGTGGCAACGTCACCGCCTGCACTTATTATGAGCAGCAAAGGTTCAATGATGAAATGCAGCTACATGTAGGCATGCTTGTATGTATGATTGCAGATTTTCCCACTCCATCAGGGGTTTTCAGGACTTTTATTTGATGTTTATGCTTATGAAATATGCACAATTCCTTTCCTGCAGTGGCATGGGTCCTGATTCCCGAGTTCTTGTTCGTAAGAGTAGGAAGCAGGCAGAACAATATCACCGGTTATACAAGGTGCTTTCGAATGCATGTGTATAAAGAAGTGTATTATTTCTGATATCTTGTGTGTATGTCTTGTATCATATTTGAATGATTTTTAAAAAGTTGAAATAATATTAATTTTGTCATTTTACGTTTGCTTTCCTTTCTCACAAAATTTCCAAAATATGAATAGAATCTTGGTGTTATTTCTACAAGCATCTGTCATTTGCATTTAAGATTAGTCTGCAGAAACTTTGCAGTTAACTTTGGTTAAGCATATATACGGCAATCACTAGCTCTTCCTTTTGTTCTTTTCTCTTTGTATCTGTATGAGCATGGCTGACTAATGTTTACCATGCCTTAAAAAATGTTTATTTTTTGGAAGATGTTGGCTGTTGTATTCCTTTGCATAACGTAGCTGTTTCTTTGGTCAGTTTCTATGATTTCCATTTATCATGGTCATTTTGGACCTGGGATCACTGCATTTTGAATTTTTAAGATCAGGAGGTTGTAGATACTGCACTGCAGTCATTACATTGTCCTTATTTCCTCGCTTAATCACCACATAAATATGTGATAAAAAACCTTATTTTATTTTATTTTTCTTGTTGCAAAATCAACCACCACATGTTAGTTACGTTATAACTGGTGTAGCCTTATTTTTTTGGCAAATAGGAACCAATCCCTGTAACACAACTTGTTAGGGAAACTGCAGCAGTCATGCAAGAGTTCACTCAGTCTGGGTAAGCTTCCTTACTTTTTGGAGTGCTATGAATCACTAATTTCTACTGCTTCAAATGAAAGAGAGATCCATTAATACATGGTAGTTCAATTAATTGCTAACCCATGAGAATATAGAAATTTTTGGACTAGCGTCAGAAATATGGTCTTCAGTAATTATTTTTATACCTATTTTGATTTCCAAAACTTAATTCATCTGTTCCTTGATATCTTTGATCCTAACATCTTCACTTGTGTCTGGCAGTGGTGTCAGGCCTTTTGGAGTGTCTCTGCTGATTGCTGGATTTGATGACAATGGCCCACAGTTGTATCAGGTACTTCTTATATTGGCAAACTATGGTGCCAAACACTATTTATGCTCGGATGTGAAGTAAATTTCTGGTATTCTTGAATGGACCATTCTGCTCAGTAGTAAACGGGTGCCAAGGAGTCATCAACTGGGCACAAATACTCACTGTAATACAGACCCAAAAGAAAAGATGGCATCGGACTTCCTACTGGCGAGTGATCCCTGTTACTGTTTGGCAAAATGCCTTATATAATGGGGTGTGGGCAGTCCAATTAGAGATAGTGACAATTCAAGGTCTTATTGTGAATCTAGTTGATATATTTTCAGACCATTAGGTCATATTTTTATATCATGTAAAAGTACTTGCTAAAAAATATTTTCTACATTTTTTCAGTGTTTGGGCGTATCATAGGAAAATGTTTTCCATTTTTTTTGTGCTTGGCACATCACAAAAAATAAGTGAATGAAAAAATATTTTGTTCTCCAGAAAACTTTAGGTAAACTTCCGAAAACAACTCCCCATTTGAAAATGGAAAGTCATTTTTCAAAACTAACCAATACTCAATGTTGACTAACAACCCATTGATGGGAGCCATTACCCAGGGTGATGCCACTGATCACCATTTCCAATCATAGATCGGTGATGTTGTCACCACTACTATTATTGATCATTAGTTTGTGGATATCATGGATGTGACCATCGTTGGTCAGCATCTGATGATCCCTCTAGCTATTATTGTGGGATGTTGGTTGCAAGTAATGGGCAATTCAGCCCCCACCAAACGCTATTGTTGATTGCTGGCCAACCAGAAATACCATCTCAATTTTTAGTTGCCAGTTATTAGCCATATGAAAATATCACCACTATTGATGGGTAATTAGTTGTGATCTGAAAATATTGCCACTGATCAAAATATCACTACCAAAAACATTAGTACTTAAAATATCCACCATTGTTGATTGGTTTGTCTCATAATTAATATATATTTGTGATAGTTTTTGTCTGTGGGTTTGGAGACTTCATTAGAGCTTTGTCTGTACGTGTGTCAAGTGATGGCAAAACTGTGAGACTAATTCTCACCTCTTTTGCATTGTTCGAGTGCTTGGTTGGTGAACAGGAATAGAAGTGCAATTCCATGGCAGCTGAAGAGATGAGACAAGGAATGGAAACAGAGCTAGACTTGTGGAGACAGGTTGTGGAATCTAGCAGTGTTGACATTAATAGGAGTAAAAATTTATGCATTAGATTCTATTTTACTGATTCTAGGTGAGATAATGAAGTAGTACAATTTGATGGTCTAGAAGATCTGGAAATCAATGAAGGATCTATGCTAATAAGACAAGGAAGTTAAGAAGGTATAATGCATATTAAACCAGGGGAGGGGGAGAATGTGTCTATTGTTGAACAGGATGATCGAATGATTCCAGATGTAAAAGTAAAATTTATTAGGTTCTTATAAGACCAACTAGTTTGTGGTACATAATGTTGGACAATTGGTCAACATACACAATAAATATGGTTGGAATGCGAGATAGTTTGGATAAATGATGTCATGTTAGAAGGTCAAACAAATGAACAATGTCATATGAAGCTAGAGATAGCATCTAATGCGTTCAACGTGGTTGGTGGTCCATATTGTCATGCTTTGGACCTGGAGCTGTATTTTTTCAAAGTATTCCCACCCAGATATTTCAACAGGAATTGCCTCCAAGTACTTCGCAAGTTTTTTTTTTTCACCATTAAAGATTCCTGTTAGTGGGCTTGGGATAGAGGGAGGAGGACCTCAATCCTACTAGAAGCAGGGAGTTTGAAGTGGTTAGTGTCCAAGCCAACTTGTTCTGAATATTGAGGTATGAAACCCATGGTTATACTTTCAGGGACAAAAGCAAGGGATGTTTCCTCATATTAGGCAGATGTTTAGGAGCATTTTATGTCTTTAATGGAGGTGCAAGGGGGACATGTAACACTTGGAAATTTCATTTTTCAAGGTGGAAAATTACAAACATCTTGAGGAAATGAGTCTTACATCAGGCTGTCGAAGCCTAAGGAGAGTTCGAACCATAATGAGGTAGTTTATCAGTTGGTAATTGGAGAAATGGGGAATATGACTAGAGGAGAAAATGGAACTCAGTGATTGAAGAATAAGATAATCTTGAGTCAGTTATGCTGTGTTTTCAAGGGAGGAATCATTAATTGCTGAAGTGCTTGCTGAAACAACCGGAAGAACATTAGAGACTTGAGGCAGACAAATTGCAAGTCCATTCTATTTCCTATGAGCTCCTTGTTACTAAGCTCCCGGAGAGAAGCCAACTGTTTATAGGGGTGGGAGGTGAGAGAGATTCTCCCTATTTTGTCCTTTTATCTGTAGCAAGGTGAAGCCATTTCCTGAAGAGTACAATTGACGAGCCATGCAAAAAAGATGCTTAGAATTTAAATGCATGTAATTTTGCGGTGTTATTGCTGCCTACATTCTTCTGTATCTGATGATTTTCATGATTAGTGTAACCTTGTAGTCAAATGCAATATGGACCTTGTATGCAGTTTTACGTGAATTTCCCTCAACATGTTAGTCATTTTGGTCTAGCATAAGGCATGAAATTTGTCATAGCATGCATGGTGTCCAAACGCATGACAACAATGAAGCCTTAATGCCACTAAGTGGGGTCATCGAATTGAATCCACTTTTGCTATTTTACAGTGAAATGAAAATTTTGTTGATTCATGAGTAAAATTGAAAATCTCTTTTTGCTCTGTCTTCTTCCTGTTAGTCCTGAACATTGCTCCTTGATTTGGCTTTCGCTGGAATGATTGTATGATTACTTGTTTTTCGTTGAGGACCTTAAGCACTCTGCAGTACGTGTAATTACTACTTTAATATTAACTCCCTTTGTTTTTCGAACTTTACTTGATTGGATTAGATTCTCACATGTTTCTTGCTATTTTGATACTCTTCCAGGTGGATCCTTCTGGTTCATACTTTTCATGGAAAGCATCCGCAATGGGGAAAAATGTCTCCAATGCAAAGACATTTCTTGAGAAGAGGTAATAAATAACAATTTCGCTGACTCATGTAGCTTATATATTTGAGTTCATGACATCTAGAACCTTTGTGTTAGATTTTCTCTGGCCATACATTTCTTCCAAGATTTTTTGGAGGCAACCAAACAATCATATAGTGTACTGTGAAATGATTTTTTTTTGTGATTTATACTTTGCCTTTGCCTTTTTGTAATTGCTTTTGTTTTAGTTTTCCTATACAAATCATTTGTGTTTTAATAATTCCATAAACAATTACGTAATCTTTCCAGTCTTCCTAGCATGCCATTGTAGGTTGTTCTTTCTTTTTTAAGGATTGTAGCCAATGTTGCAAGAATTGAACTAGTTGATGAAAGATTTTCTTTGTTTGGTGATAGGGGAGGACCATAGAAGCGATCTTGTTTTTATCTGGCATCTACGTTGTGGCAACCGGGACCGGGTCAATGACCATGGACCCGAACTAGTGGCTGATGGAGTTAGGCATTGGTAATGTCTCCAAACACATTTCGTTATAAAGTGATATGATTAAGGTGTATTTGGTTAAGCAATCCCCTTTGGCACATAGTGACTAAAAGTGAGATTGCTCTTAAGAGCAATGGTGTTGAGTGTAGTTTTAAATTGCTGTCGTGGTGTCACTGTTGTGGCCTGCTGTGGGAATTTCAGAAAGGTCATGGTGACTGCAGTTGCAATTAGTTAGCAAAAACTAGTAAGTTGGTTCTATGGCATAGAAATGCAAAAATTTAGGTAATACTGCAGTTGCAATTAGTTAGCAAAAACTAGTCGGTTGGTTCTAGGGCATAGAAATGCAATAATTTAGGTAATAGATTACAATTCTAAAGACATTTAGGAAATTGGTGTCATTTTTTGGATAATTTGAAATTGTTATTATCATGAATTGTTGTTTTCAAATATTTCTAACGTGATAACCATGATTATATGATATGCATACTATTTCATTTGAAATGGTTATCATATATGATATCTAACATGATCATATGGTTATTATCCTTAAGTTTATGTCTTATTTACTCCAACAATTTCAATTATAAAATCATTTATAAAAAATTATCCTCAAATACAAATTTATTGATATCATCATGGCCTATATTTATTCATCTAATTTGCCACTCATTACTTCTATCAATCCAAATTTTATAAATACCAAGTTAGTATTCTAAGTAATAGTTAATATAATGGCTAATTTTTTTAAAAATAATTAATCTTTTAAAAAGGGAAAACCATAAAGCGCATAAGTTGCATGCTTTGAGCCTTAAAAAAAGGTAC
The DNA here is from genome assembly GCA_025585075.1 of Nepenthes mirabilis. Taxonomy (NCBI): domain Eukaryota; kingdom Viridiplantae; phylum Streptophyta; class Magnoliopsida; order Caryophyllales; family Nepenthaceae; genus Nepenthes; species Nepenthes mirabilis. The sequence goes on from JAODPA010096843.1 coordinate 13,115, forward strand.
ACGCCTGTTGGAATGAGCCTCACTTATGTATGTTAAATGCCAGGGTTTAAGCCTCGAGCCTAGGCTTGCCTAGGTGCACATGAGGCTTGCCTTTAGCAACATTAGATCTCTCACTTTATCTAATGCTAAACCTTAACTATATTAGCTTACAATCTATGGAGTTTCAATGTGTGGTTTGTATGTAGATTTGAGATATGTGTCTGTTAGAGTAGTTAGATCAGCCAGAGATCCACTCAGAGAAACCAAAGGGCGCCTAAGTTGTTACGGATCAGTAAATCAAATGAGGCTTTTAGATAGTCATGTGTCTAAGATTAGTCAATTTGAGGGTTTAGTGTGCCTTTTCGTCGGTCTAAAAGTTAACTCTTCTCATATGGTGAATTTTTAGTTGGTTAGTCAAAGCTTGGAGAGTTTTTTTCTATGGATGAATTATTCAAGAGTTTTCATTTGCCTCCAAAATATTATGTTCACTCAATTTTTGTATTTTTCTTTATGTTATATATATGAGAATGGTGATGATTTATATTTAAGTATATAGATACTTAATTTCTTTTTGTGTGTTGAATTTAAGACTTTTAATTTTATTTTTTCGTAAAGAAATATTTATTTACCTACCCTCTAGGTGTTCGTAAGTTTAAATGCTGTTTTCTCAACTTGGTTGTCATTACTCATGCAGGTATATGGATGATATGGAACTTGATGATGCTGTCCACACAGCTATTTTGACCCTAAAGGAAGGGTATGAAATCCACCATGATCAACCCCCCTGAAAAAAGGCCAGAGTGTGTGGCCATGCCTAATAATAGTTGTGAAAGATGTACAGCACAATATATGCATTGTACGAGAAATTACAAAATTAACTTGATTTCAAATGTGGGTTTTATATATAAAATGACCTAAATGTTTGGGATTTTTCAGAAAGCAACCATTTTTAAAAATATTGAAATGTCACACCTTAACTTCAATAGTGTGCATATCACAGAGATTCTAATTTCTTCTGATGGTTGTCAGACTTTCATTCTATGGTTCTCTTTTACCATCTTGGAAAAAATCTACTAGAAAAGGGCTTTGGTAAAACATTTAAAACATAGATTAAGCTAGGTGTGGAATTCCAAGAAATTAGAAAAGGTCTGGTTTTATGAAGAATGCCAGAAATATGAGGTGAATAATGAATGCTTTTTCGAAAAAAGCCCTAAAAGAATTAATTGTGTTAAACAGTTTATTCTATTTTTACCTTGTCTTGCACCAGTTGTTGCAGTGCTATATGCCCATTTTTGCACCCGATTTTTCAGTCTATTTATATCCTGATGTAAATTAAATGAATGAAATATTGGAAGCAAACAAAGAGACATGTGAATTAGGTATACTTTCCCGCGCATGAAGTTATAACATGGTATTTTATTGAATTGACAATTTTATAAACATAGCTGAAAAAACTGACTTTATTAAAAATAGAGACCAAGTTGAAAATGAAAGATTTACAAAGGCAGAATTATTGTCCTCCTAACCTGTACAAAGAAAGAACTTATTTGATAAAAGAAATGTGTCCTAAAATTAAGTAATTAAATTTACTCAGATACAATCATGTTGCCTATGGCAGATGCATTTTGAGTGTCAAAAGTTGCTTTCAAGGTTAATGTTTTCTATAGCAGTGGGAGAAATGTGAACTGCCACAAATTTATTAAATGCCAATGTCTTGTATATGGTATTGTTTAGCTTAAGATATCATAGGTGTTATCTGTGAGTTTTGTGTCAATTGAGATGCATTTGTGTGTAATTGTAAATTTGTTTAGTAATGCGTATTATATTATCAATTTTTGCAACTATGTTCTATATTTGCATATTTTCATGTAAATATATCAGTAATTGCATTAAAAAAAATCAACACCTATGTTATATTTGTTACTGCATGAGAGAAATCGGTGTTTGGATTTATAATCCACATCCCGCGACTGCATGAGAAAATTTAGATTAATGCAATGTCTAAGAAATTGTCAATTTTAAGATTTGATCATTGCACTGATTGGTGCAATGCTTGCCAGGTGTTATGTTAATAGTGACATGAACCCTTAGGGAATGCAATCTACAATAAAGGTTCAAAATCTTTTCATCCTTGTCTGTATTAATCTGCAAAATTCTGAATTATAGCTCAATCATTTAGTACTCTTTGTGATAATGACATGCCTTGCTCTTAACAACAACAGAATATATATTTCATTGGGTTCATTGAAAAATGCTCTGTTCCTTTGTTAAATGTTATTCCCCGTTCCTTTGTCAATGCTTAACTGGTTGTTTTTCATTTTTTTCACTTACTAAGTAGTTGTCAGGTGTTCTATTATTTTTTATCTGAATTCCAGATATTATAAAGGTGATACTCAAAATGAGTCTCGGAGGGTAGTCCTAGCTATTTTTCCTTGATTTCCCCCCCTGGTTAAAAGGATGGTAATTTCTTTAATAGCTCCAAGATCTGCCTGCTTTTACTCAGATCTTTGAAATAACTGCAGTCAGAACTGACATTCGTGCCATCATGATTCTTTGAAAGTGTCATATACTACAATCATGAAGTAGCTGGATATAGGTGTATCTATTTACTTTTACCTTGCTGGCTAATTTGAAATTTTGTTCCCTGGTGTATTGTATCATATTTTTTGCAGTTTTGAAGGCCAAATATCAGGGAAGAACATTGAGATTGGGATTATTGGCAACGACAAGAAGTTCAGGTGAGCAACCACTGCATGCTTACGGCATATGAATTGCCCTTTAGGAAGGGCGAATTTTAATAATAGACAAGCACTAACTATTTTATTATTTTAAGGAATTGGTGACTTGGATGAAATTTAATGCTATTGAGGAATTCATTGCTGTTAAACGTGCCTGCTAGTTTTTCTGAGATGTTCTTTGTTTGATGTCAGTAGTATATGACAGTAATTGCTAGTAATATGTCTTGCCTTAGTTCCCAACGGTGCTTATTTTTGAGTATGTCATTTCAATAAATGATTCCTTTGGCATTAACCATTCCAATCTCCTACTCTCAGGTTGGAAGTGTTCTTTTAGCAAGTGTCTTATGTAATCCCTATAAGCACTGAAAAGGAAGAGTTACATCAAATGATACCAATGAGGGAAAAAAAAGAATAGTAGCCAATTGTCTTGATTGTGTGATATCATTGGAAAAAATGGAATCTGTGGGTAAGTTCCTATCCGCATGAAAGGTGTAACAATCTAAGCACCGTATCCGAGAGAGTCTTGATGTCAATTAACAACCGACGGCTCTACTGATTGAGCTATTGAGGAGCAGTTGGAGATTCGGTCTTATAAAGATTTGGTAGATCCGAATCTTAGCATTGTCTAGGTTTTTTGATCTCAGTGAAGGAAAGTTAAATGTAAGCAAGGAAGAAAAGAAGCCAATGCTAGATGCAGAAGTGTATAAATGATAGTAACATTATGAGACTGGTGAGTGAGATTTCATCTTACTGTTGTCACTCCGTCATTCTTCACACCTAAATATTATCAGGACCCCTTGTGCCCTGACCCTTGATCAGATAAAGCTTCTGGCTCGAAGCCCACCTTATGATGACTTGTACCACATCAAGGTGGCACTATATGGCTAATTTATTTCCCTTCCTGCTCCTTTCAAGAAATAGAACTCACCTTCACTACCACTTTAGTTGCTTCCTGACGACATTCTGCCTAAATAGTAGCCACATGTAATAAATAAGAGAGTAAGCAGACAAGTCAGTCTAGGATTTAAAATGGCAATGTATAGCAAGAATTACTTAGTAGGCTGTTTACATAGAGTTATGAAGAGACAGAATTATGACATCATAATTACCATTGTTTTCGGGTAAGGATCAACCAGCGAACTGCCTTTTTTTCTTGCCGAGGATGAAGCATTTTCTTCAGAGCCCGTAAAATCAAAAAGTTTTTTAGTTCACAAACTCCTTATAGTCTCCGTCTGTTACTGAATCTAGATTATCATGGCATGACAGGTCCCCTTGATGATAGAATGAGAAAATTAACACCTAGATTCTGATTCACAGAACTCCTTGCTTGTTGCTATGGTTTACTGGTTTTTCTATGGTGAAGCTGCTGTTGTTGGATCAATGAACAAGCTAGTGTAGGTCTCAGAATTAAGCTTCTAGCTGATCCTTATCATTAATGTTTGTTTATTTTCCATAGTTAAATTCGTTGTGCTCTCTGCTTTAAATACTTGTGTTAAGCTTTCATCTTGTATTTGTGATTCTGATCGCTCGATAGCATGTCCTGTGTTGCTTATCTTTACATTTTGTTGTCATAATAGAGTTCTAACCCCTGCTGAAATCGACGATTACTTGGGCGAAGTGGAGTAAATGTTTCCGATCACACCTGAACTTAAAAGATTGTCTGGTATGAGACTTTGCTGCTACTGAATTTGCTTGGAAAGACGAAAAATGCTACTAATATTTAAAATTGTCAATTACTTGGTTTTTCCAAAGTTTATCTGTGACTTTCATGCTGGTTTAGGATCCCAGCTATTATGCTAAAGTGACAACATGTTTCGAAGTTGAGACTTGAGATTACTTGTTTTGTTCTTAGATCATGAGACCTAGAATCACTTGATATCAAATAGTCTTTGTTCAGATATTTGAGAATTTGGCTTAGTTTTGACAACTCATGCACACTGGTTGATTAGAGAGTAATATGCATTTCACTCGAATGTTTCTAAGATTGACTGAATTGTATTGAGGAATATTTGTAAGAACAAATGGGGGAATTTCACCCTATTCTTCCAATGTTTTGCCATGTACGGATGAGCCAGTTAGCAGGGATGAAAGAAAATGTTTGGGCCTGCCATCTTCAATACTGAGCTTCCATCTGTCAATTTGTGTTGGTCCCTCATGATCTGATATGAATTCCAATTTCAATTCATGACCCAAATTTGAACCTTTAAAGGTCAAATTCCTAAAAAAGTCGAGTCCTAAATGGCAAGAAAATCTGGGTTTGAATAATATGGATTACTGGTTAGTTTTTGTTCTATAATCTGATGGGTGGAGTATAAGCAGAAAAAGAGAAAGTATGCCCACCATTTTTTTTCCCCTAGTTTAAAAGGTTAAAGACCAGCAAATTGAAAGGGTTAAAATTGAATTTGTGTCAAGCACGGCCTTGCAGGGATTAAGGTCAATTGCGCTATATGCTAACGAGTCAGCTAATCATAACTTTAGTAAACAAAATTTCACTAGTTTTCAAGTTTGCCTTCTAACCTTGTTGTTTCAATCATAATGCATTCGTTGCTCTCTTAGATTTACTTCAACTTAATAAATCTCCCTATTTACTTTGTTTTACACACGAATTAATCATTTTTCAACACTAGTGATGCCCATTTGGATAGCGAATGCCACCCCTTTTTGTTTCTTCTTGTTCAAAATCTTATCTAGCTTCTTCTATTCTTCTGTGTCTTTTTATGGAGAGGATCTCCTCTCTGATCTGGTCACATCTACCTTATCATGAATGATTTAGGAGTGTTGACACCCAACAATATATGCATTGAATTCATGAGAGCTAATTTGCAATAGAAGTGTTTGGAAGGCACCATATCCCCGTCATCAAATAACGTCACATCTATCCGTCTATGATTTTATAGGCCCCTTAATGTCTGATGGATGGGTGGGATGCACGCGCTGCGGTGATACCTAAAGGGTGTCCCTCTAAAGTCACTCAAGTAGTAGCAATGTAAAGATGTCTTGCACAATTTGAGTTAAGAACAACTATAATTGAGGTTGATATGTAAATTCATAGTAGCTGTACACAAATGTCATAGTATCTTAAATTGCCCATATGCAAAGAGCAAAGTGCCATTTAAGTCCCTTTCTTTTGTGAGCGATTAATTTGTGTTGAAATATGCACAAGGCAAAAGTACCCAGAAAGGTATCAAAGGTGTTCCTCTAATATCCACAATCCAGCAGATCTCCCAAAAGGTAAGCCACCATAAACACACTTGAAATCATAACAGGAACAGCTTCATGGAAAGTTTCAATGAAAAGCTTTGATGCAGCATGCAAACTGTTGACCATACGTTCAAAGATTCAGCATGGGCACTGATTGGTAACCACCACCAGTGGCAGAGTGGCTGAAGATCATAAAATACATGAAAATAATTCTAAAATCTGTTATAATAAGGTATTAAGAGAAGATTGATAGCTACAAATTGTATTTTTAAAATCTTAGTACAAATGGCATATATATATATATATTGGTATTAAATATATCAGATTTATACGGTAAAAGGAAATGCCCTTTCTACGGGATGAGATTGGTGGTGGGTTGATAATAATTTGTGGGAATTGTTATTCTCACATTTATAAAAATAATAATTCCCGAAAAATATTTATTTCTGGTTAAATTTGTAACCAAACGGAGAAATTTCTATTCCTAAAGAATAGAAATTCTATTCCCACCTTATTCCCTCCCATTAAACATGGGATTAGATTTGCTGCTTCACCACTGTCGGCTGATCGATTAGATATGCTGTGTCTGCTTACGGAAAAGCATGCATAATCAAGATACCTACTCGCTAAACAGCAGCTTTGCACATCAGTCCTTTATACAATGAAAACGAACACGAAGTTCTCAATTTTTTTTTCATTTTGCTTTCATTACTTTCCACGACTTAAGTCGGTTTTAGGTTCTCTGGAAGGATATATTCTTGTTAATAGCGCTTATTTACCTTCCTTAAGGTGCTGTAAGAATGTTCAAATCCAACCCCTGAAGTATGATCCACTGCTTCCTTTCTATTCTCGAGCAAGTGAAAGAGAAAAATAGAAGAATACAATCTGAGTTAGCAAAAATCATGCTTTAGAAGGGACAAAGAAATTCTAAGGAAATTTTTGTCTGCCTGCTAACTGAGGCCACCATCAGTAGTTCTCAACACAAATTCGATGAGGCAGCGGTAAGTCCACTTTTCTTCTCTGGCTTGAGGCTCAAGGAAGGTGCATCTCTCCTCCAAAATTCTAAGGAAACCCCCTTTACCAAACGCAGAGAGAACAAGAGGGTCAGTGTTCATTTCTACAAATCCATCAAGAAAACCGATTTTTTCCCAAATCTTTAATGTCTGACTCCAATGGAAGCCGATGGCTTTTGCATCATACAGAATACCAAAAGTGATGATATCAGGTTCTAGACGTCTACCTACGATCCCCATGAGCATAACTTTCAAGCACTTAAAATCTTTCATCTTCAAGCAAGTTAACAAGACAATGTTTGCAACTGTTACATTCCACGGTACTCTTGCTTCTTCCATTTCCTGGAGAACAGAATCGATGCCCTTCTTGCTAAGAAGGCATGCCCAAGAAAGGAGGCATAAACACCAAAAGAGGTCAGTCCTCCCACTTTTTAAAGAAAGATCATTCGCCAAGTAATCTAATCTTGAAAACATGTAATTTTGAATGTAAACTCTGGCAAGTTTCCTAATCAAATCCTCCTTAAGAAGGGTATTTGAGATGATAACCTTCCTATAAACCTTTTCCATCTTTCCTAACAAGTTGAAATCAGCATATGCCTCAAGCATTGCAATTAATGTTGAAGATTGTATGCCCATCTTTTTCGAGAGAAGAGTTTGGTACATCCTTTCCATTCTGTTGAATAGCCCTCCTCGAGAGAATTCACGGATGAGCAAGTTGTATGTGGTGTGGTCTGATGAGAGTCCATTGCGCTCCATTCTCTTGAAACACTCGACCATCTCATCATACATTTTGAATTTTCCGTATGCCTCAATAAGCCCATCATATGTCTGAGTATCCGGCCTCAAATTGATGTCCTCCATCTCTTTGAGATATAGAAGTGCATCATCAAACTTTCCTTTATTGGCGAAGCCATGAATAATAGAATTGTAGATATCTGAAGAGATTTCTAGGCCATGAGTCTTCATCTCCTGAAGTGCAGATGCAGCATCATCCAACAGGCCCACCTCACTTAATATGATTATAATCTTAGAATAGTTGAATGCTTCAATTCTGGATTTCGACAAGTTCTTCCACATATCGAAAACCTGTTGAAATTCAATTTCAGGCTATCACCCGTCCCTTTCTTATTTAGAAATCTTTGGGGTTTACAGTGGCGTATAAAACTTGGGATTAAACGAAGTGAGTGGGCGGCGTGTAAAGAAAAGGAATAAGAAGGAACTGGAAGGCGAAGTCTCTAGGGTGCCACAATTTTATGTTTCCAATGAAAGTCGTGAATAAAGAAAAGAAAATCTCATTTCTTTACCTAATTCATAAACCAAACAAAATGTATGGAAAGGCACTCTCCTTCCTTTTTCTTGTTCCTTTGCAACTTTTTTTACTGCAAAGAAACCGCAAGAGAAATTAAAAGCGAGACACACACACACACACAGAGGAAAATTTGGTAATCAACATCTTAGCCCCCGAACAGGGAAAATTTGCAACTAAGTTGGATATTGACATACTTCTCCAGAAAATTCCTACAATATGAAGAGTTCTAGGTATTTTTCGCTGTTCATCACAACTCACAAAGAAGAAAATACTTCAAAAACGAACCAATGAGGATTACCCGAGGGATTTCCTCAAAACTTGACGTTCGAGTAAGGAATTCAATGACAGCCCAGAATTGGTCTTCACTCCAATCTCCATCATCTTTGAGTACCTGTAAAAGGCTCGAGCCTTTCTTGTTGAGCTTTTGAGTTAAGGATTCGAATCTTCCGTTTGCAAAATTCTCAGTAAGGAACTTCACGTTCCTCCTGAAACCATCAGGAGGTTTCGGCCGAGCTGAATCTGAAATGTAGAGGGTCCTGGTGTTGTAAAATGGGATTACAAACTTCGGGGTTTTAGAGGGTTTTCTGAAGCAAATCTTCAAGGTGAATTGAATTTCCATTGCCTCTGATTTCATTCTTTTCCTCCCTTCCTCCCTCTCTCGCGCAGCAGTTCTAGACCCGCCATGGTAGAACCGAAGGCAATGGCCTATCATTCACACCGCAATCCGCAACGCTGGGGTTACAGGGTGTAATCCAAACCGTGCGACCGGATAATTTAAATTGAAATAGTTAAAATTAACCTAAAAATTAGATGATTGGACCATTTAATTTAATTTTGGATTGAAAATATTTTTATTTGATTTTAGATTCAATTTTGGCT
>JAODPA010096854.1:0-22234 GCA_025585075.1 Nepenthes mirabilis
CTTTTCTAGTATTCTCTCTCCCTCTCTTCTTTTTTTTTCTTTTTATTTTAAAATTGTACAAAAATAATTAAAAATCAGCCAAGGGAGCCTTACATAGGGAATGAGTACATGTGTGCCTGTTATGCACAAATTTATAAATCGTATGATACACAAACTCTTATTGCATCATGCGCTTACATTTTATCTCAAATACGCATGTATATCTCTCGAGCACATATTGAATGTGATCAATCTATTAAAAAATCACATGAACACCCCAGAGACGTCCTTCAAGCACAACCTTATTATTCAAAATATGCATGTATGTGGGTCAAGCGCCAATTAGGCGTCACTTGACTTGATATAATTCAGTCAAAAAATTAAATTTGACCCAAAATTTCATTTGACATTGATAATTTTATTAACTTAATTAATTATCATTAAAAATATAATTCATAATTTATACCTTATATTATTATTAGTGGTTACGAAATGAGATTGATAACACTAAGGCTAATGTGATAATGATGATGACGATGAGTGTGCCGATACGAACTTGACCTATGATTTTCATCTAGATTCGACGATATAAAAGATCATAAAATTTAAAATCATCATCAAACTCATAATATAAATAATAAATATATGATCGCTAAAGTCGAAAATATCTCATATATTAAAAACTTGGGGAAAACATAGCCCAAAAGTCATTAAAACAAAATATGGGTATCTGACAATATCTTTAAGACATAAAATAAATAAAGACAATACCAACTAGACTCCAAAAGTTCACAGCTCTTTCTCCAATTTTGCAGTCATCTATCTCTATCTAATTACTCTAGAAGAAAAGGTAAATGTAAGCTAAAAATTCAACAAGAAATTCTGTCTCGAGTCAATAACAACGAAAATTAAGTTATTTAGAAAACTCATCTATCAAAATAAGTTTTAACAATATATAATATATGAATAATAATAATCATCAAACAACAATATCAAGACATAAGACAGCTTAATAAACGATATAAATAAACAACATTCATTATATCAACTCTATGAACAATTTTGATATTTTGAAGAATATTCACTAAATTATAACGAATCCCAATAAATACAATGAGGTTTAAAAGTATCTGTAATATAAATGTTCTTCTTTAAATTTTTTAGGAATTCAACTCAATATAGGTCATAACAATATGAGATATCAACAAATCTCTGTAAATATTATTCTACTCCTATGACCAAATGTCGCATATTTGCACCCCCATCGGTGGACAACTATACCAAGATTTTAACATTCCATGGTATCCTCACTATCATTACAGTTCTCTCAAAACCTGTACCTGTAATATACTCACATTATATATGATGCCCCTCATCAATGCTATATCAGATATCATCTTAATACAATAATTATAAAATAATAAGTATTCCACTTCAAAATTAATTAAATGATTTTTATCATCCAAATATAAAATATGTATCGAAAAAATATAGATTGCGTTAAAATTTTATAGATTCTTACTTGCCTAGATACGCTCTAATTTATTTAGTCATAGAATGCCAAAAAATATATGTAATTCAAAAGGTGACGCCAAGAAAACCATGAAAACAAGGAAAACATAGGAATCATTACAGGTACTTAATACTCCAAATTGTCACCTCTCACTAAAACCCATAAACATCTTCCAACACTCCATCTTAAACTAGAATCTCCATCATAAGACTTAAAATCTACATGTAACCCACGAATATGAGTCTACCCCTCCTCGGTTGGATCTTAATCCTAGCGTTCAAATAGTGGCCTAGCCACTATCCCACGCATAGCTTGAATCTCCAAGAAAATCAAATCTAATTTCTCAACTAAGTTTGTTATTTTTAGCACTAAGATCATTTAACAACTATATATTTGGCCAATTCCAAAGAAAAATCAATTGCACCTCTCAGAATCATGAAATCCTTCAATTTGTTTGTTATCATTTAAATGGTAGTCAGATGTCAAACTTAAAACCTCTATTTTAGATCTATTATCATGCATAAAAATAAATATAGATCTGCGTATGTCTATACTACCATCTAACAAATCTAAAATATGTATAATAATAAATAAATTGTAACATATTATCACAAAAAATTAATTAAAGAGTACATAAACTATGTAGCTTTGCCAACATTTGAATGACGCTTGCACACTATAGCTAGGGGCAATGGCATTCGAACATCAGTCAAACATCACTTATTTCTAATACATTACGAACATAAAAGTTATTTTAATTGGTTGGAAGCTCAATTTTACTATAAATCTATGTTTTTTGGTTGTTAGAATTGAAAAAATGATAGAGATCAAATTATAAAAAATAAAAAATGAATGTTCTAAGTTCAATTGCTTTAGAATGAATGCTCTTCACTTTTTAATGCCTTCAATTTGTCCAATTACCATCTCAACCAGATATGGGATGAAGTTGGTTAAACTCCCTATCAAAGGGAGAAAATAAAAAAGCTAAATAACCACCTAAATATTGACAAATAAAGATTAAACTAATCATTTAACTATTTGCTACAAAGTTGGACACAAGGGACTGCCACTTAGCAAGCATTCATAATTTAGTTTCCACAATTCAAAATATAATTTTCCTAACAATAATTGATCACTTATTATTATTATTATTAGTCCTTAATAAGCTAGCTAGAGAACAAAAATCTATAATGTAACCCTGTGACATCCTCTAACTTATAATAATAAAATTTATCATATTTTGAAAGAAAATATAACTTAGTCAAAAGTCTCCCCACCTATACTCGAGACAAGGATGATGCCAAAAAATATCTCTATGTTATTACTAAATTACTACTTTAAGTAATTCGGTCTAAAATGTTAGATCTAAAAATAAATAATAGCATCTTAGTCCAAATTATATTGATAAATTTCATAACACCAAACCTATCTTAATTTTAACTCATTAATGCTACTAAGTTCAGAGTCCAAAATATAATTAAGTAACTTTGTGTGTTTAGTTGAGTATTATTATTTCTTGTATACAAGATTGGCAGTTGACGGTTAATAAGAAATTCTGATTTATTTTTATTATACCAGTATTATATGTGTTCTGAATCCTAACACTTAAATGGGAGAAAAATATGATGTTTCAGTGATTTTTAGACTTATACTGACAACAACAATATACTTCATTTGGATGGCAATGAACAATATTATTTTCAATGGGATACAAATACTAAAAAATAAGAATGTGGCCGAAATAGTAAGATTAGCGCGATGTTCTTACCATTCACATTATCATACCATTCAATCCGTAGATTGTTCAGTATTCCTCTCTCTCCACAACAATAGAAAAAAAGACTCAGAATGGGAGCATCTTGATGTCTAACTTGATGGGGCTGGATCGACAATATGCTTTTGTTTGTTCAGTGGTTGAGTAGCCTTTTTTAATGGGCATTCAGTTATGGTGTTTTTAGGGTTTTTTTTTTTTTTTTTTTTGGGTGTTTTTGAGAGCTTGAATTCCATTTTGTCATGTTGAGTCCTCTTACGTATATGTTTTATTTTTGTTATAATTATCAATAATTATAAAATAAAAAAAATGCTGAAAGCCCAATGTGTTTAAAAGCCTTTTTCGTATATCATATTTGTAAAAAAAACTATTATTTCTCTTCAAAATAATCAAATAATTATCAATGAATTCATTATTTATTTAGCATCTCCTCGTTTATTCACCCCTTAATTCAATTAGATATCTAAGACAAGCCTATTTGAAAGTCCTTTTATTTCTAAAACCTTAGACTATCCTTTCATTCCTCATGCTTTTGAATCCATAATTGGCCTATTTGTTCTCAATTTTCGAGTAGCCATAGCCACTATCAATGCTTTTCTCCATGTAAACTTAGCTTTTACTACAACTATTATCCAAATAGTTGTATGCAGTAATAATAGTTTAACGATAAAAACCAGTCATAAATTATTTCTTTATTTTTCTTGTCTTCTTTGCCATAATATAGTTAAGACTTTGACTCTTAACATAAATTTTTTCAATTCAACAATTTAAAAGTAGGAGACAGTAATGGCCACCACCATGTGGGTTGGTGGACCCACACGATCCACCCATCAACACTGCGGGACACCTCCATCAACATTGCTTGGCTCCCAACTAGCACCACCAACGGCCGACACAATCAACCCCTACAGGCACCAGCCAACCCCACTAGTGCCAGCCACCAACCTTGCCAATGCTGGCACTAAACTCTGATGCCAGCCACCCACAGCATCAGCATCCAAACATCCATCCTCTACTCAACACTGAAGACAAGCTTTTATAATTAACAGCCTCGTGAACAATAATCCATGCATGAGAAATTATTATCTTTCGAGCAACGAACTAAAATTAAATTTTTTAGGACCATGACCTCTGTTGCTAACATGAGATATTGCACAAAAAAAAAATGCATTTCATCACTAATAGATCTCACTCACAGAACCAAAGGAGAGAGTAATGAGCTGAAACGAAGCTCATGCAGCCTTAGTCCAATGTATATATCTCGAGACTAACAGGGTGTACAAAACCATAGAGGTAAACCTTTAACAGCAAGGAAACCCCCAAAAGGAAAACGATCCACAAATTCAGAATAAAGAACCTTCAAACAAGGCTAGCAAGGGCAGCACGAGGCCAAAACAGCTAGTAACCAACAGCATCAATGCTCGGCATGGTAGAAGACAAGGCATGGAATGCACCCAAACACAGAACTGCTCCCAATTGCCCCAGGAGCCGCAAAACCGGAATAAAAAACAAGTATTTATACTTCTGAGCACTCAATACTCAGGAAGGCTGAAATCAAAATCCTGGCACATGTCCAGCAGATATCCATACCCAATCTTCAACAAAACCCTGTCATTATGCATGTATAACCCAGCAAAGTAGCCACTGATATGGCAAGACTTCACACAGAATTGGCAACTGGCCAAAGCTGCTTCTTCCACAGTAGAGCTAAAAAAGAAAGGTGGAGAAGAAAATGCTGTGGCAGCCAACCATGGTCACGGGACTGCTTGAATGATTCTGAAACATTCAGAAATCTTGAGAGGATTCAGAATGGGACGGTGAAAGGCAAGGCAAGGATACCAGAATCCTGCAAATACTGTGGGCGTTGCTGCAATGCAGCACTTCCGCGGCATGGAAGATCTGGAAGATACTCACCGGCCTTCAAACTTTCAGCCCCACTATAGCTTTGTCCCTTGGTCGCGAATAGCCAGTCTTGATCATCAAAGTTATTAGGCAGTGCGCATTGCAGAGGCGGTGGAACCCAGCTCTCGAACAAGTTTCTATACACTCCCTTCATCTTCTGCATCTTCTTATCATGCGATGTTGATGCCACATCACTTGGTACAACTATTTCAGTCTTGTGTTGTAAAGGATGCACCATTTTATCCAGTTTTGGAACAAGATTCAAAGCTATACTGCTCGTTGCAGAAGTAGGATGGTGGACATTTTGGAAGCGGTTAAGATTAACCCTGCTCTCCGGCTGGACGGCCAAGGGCTCGGTCTTCCCTGATGTAGAGCACAGCTGCCCTCTGTTGGATGATGTAGCCAGATCCTCTTGCCTATGACAGGAAAACTGGATTCGAATGATGTTTCCTGTATCATGACATAAGCATTAATGCCATGGAGAAGCTAACATTAAGATGCATCCAGAGGAAAGGAAGTCGGGAACAGATCCACTCACCACGTCTCTGGATGAAATTAGGTGGCATTGGATGCCTTTTCCTCTTGGTACTGTTCTCTGTCGTGTCAGAGGAACTGCAAGGCCGACCATGTTCTTCAGTAACACTGCTCTTTTCCAAATGGGATGATTCTTCTTGTCCATGAGCAATGTGGCCTCCTCTGGGCACCGTTCTACACCTATGATCATGGCATGACTTTTCTTCGGTGAATTTCTTTGTTTTTCTATCAGCAGTTCCTTTTGTTTTCTCCTCTGGTCTCTTTTCTTTCTTCGCCCTATTTCTTTCTTTCTTCCTGTCTGATTTGGCCTTTTCACCCTCTCTTTGGAGCTTTAAAGCACCAGAATAGAGAACTCAAAACTCAAGACCAAGGAAGCTAAAGTGGGCTACTTCTTCGCACATTGCAAGTTGGCCAAAACCCCCAAATTTTAAAACAAATGCATGGCATCTCAGAACGTTATGGAGTTCAAGGTATATCTAAGACTGAAGCTAAATGCTGGGGTGTCAAAAGCCCAGACAAGGAAAAGGTAGTTACTTCAATCAAATCAAGACAGCATCAGCATCAGGGTGACATTCACAATAAGACAGTTATAGTACAGTTGCCTACTGCAGCNCATCTCAGAACGTTATGGAGTTCAAGGTATATCTAAGACTGAAGCTAAATGCTGGGGTGTCAAAAGCCCAGACAAGGAAAAGGTAGTTACTTCAATCAAATCAAGACAGCATCAGCATCAGGGTGACATTCACAATAAGACAGTTATAGTACAGTTGCCTACTGCAGCGATTAGATTGGGCACTTGCCACATAGGACCTAAATAATTAATAATTTGGTGAACCAAGGAATATAAAACACACTGACAACGCATTTGTAAACCAAATCAGCAAGACTGGTTGTCAGAGCACTTTTTCGTTCCAAAAAAAAATGCAAAACCAAGAATAGGCTGAATGCAAGTCAGCCATAATAAAAACAGTAAAGAAGCGGAAAGAGAGGAATAAGACCAAGGCATATGCAAATGCAAAAGAAAACCAGTGAAAATTAACCAGAAATTCCAATTTTCTGCACCCCACAATGGACCACTGAACTGATAAATGAAGATCCCACACCAATTACTTCACAAAAAATCAATGAATATCAACCAGGTGTTCCTATTTTATGCACTCCAAAATGGACCAGTGAACTTCAACAAAAATTCACCCCATTACAGCGTCAGGAGTAAATGGACTGCATGCACACAATCCTTACCCTGCTTGTGCAGCATACATAAGAACAAAAAATGCAGCTTCATAGCTGTTGGCATAACATATATTTTTGATCCTTAGTAGAAGAGTGACACACAATCCTTACCCTGCTTGTGCAGCATACATAAGAACAAAAAATGCAGCTTCATAGCTGTTGGCATAACATATATTTTTGATCCTTAGTAGAAGAGTGACCGAGCACACACAGCCACAAATTGAACCTGGAGCTTATACTGAAGACTTCTCTAGTCTAGAAGTTTTCATGGAGAGAATAAGATGCTTAGGAAGGTTATGTTGTCAAAAGTGTGCATAAGCTCGAAACTCAAAGTTTAACACGCCTTTTTTTGGCACTCAAGGTGCAAGCCTTACGTTGCATCTTGAGCACTCTTATAGATTAACCACTTGGTTTATCATTTGGATATCCAACTATTCAAGCCTATGAACCAATCTTTTCCACGACCTTTCAGCCACTCGATCATTCGTCTTATTTCAATGATTCTAATTAAAATTGGATCAAGACAGGACTCTATTATTCAAACTTGGACCTAATGAGTCAGTTAACATTCTCTTTTCTAGACTTAGTATTCATGGGCTTACTATGCTTATCGATCGGATTAGGCTTATTGGGGATATAACCAATGCTAGCCCCTATACTCGGAGGTTGAATTCAAGCTCCGAGAATACCTGAAAGAAGTATCAAATCAGCCCATCCTTTGCACCATTCAAGCACTTCTTCCCAAGGAGACTGAAACCCATAAGCAGTCATTGGCAATTAGTCATGTCAATTAGAGACTGCTACCCTATGAATTTGGCAAAGATTCCTGATTGTCAACTTTTTTTTTTTTTGCTTCAAAAGACTTCTTTTCTCGGCCTATTTTTGGCTACAAAAGGAGCTAATCTCTCATTCCATCTTCTTTATCCGATTTCCATACTTTCACCCAGCTGATGGGGTCTGGTAGATCTTTACGCCTTTCTGTGCCTGGTGTATATTTTGTCCTAAACAAAGGAGAGACGATCATGATGCCATAATGTTCCGCCAAGTGTTATCAACAAAGTCCATCTTAGTTTTCTTCTTTTAGAACAGAGGTCATCTTGGTTTCCTTTTTTTACACAACATCATCAGCCAAACTGGTTTTCTGCCGGGGTAGCTACTTGTGGCACCATGTACCACCGGGTGGATCCTTGCTCAAGCATCTCTATTTTATGGGATTAGCATACGCATTTGGATGCATCCAAAATGGAGAATCTAGTTATCTACCATCAATTTATGGGATTCATCTGGTTGGGTGTTGCTCTTTATCTGTCCATTTGGACAAGCTGCAGTTAGAGAGAAACATGTTGAATCTTCTACTGCTACTAATAATATTCACCACTCTAATGCCTTTCTCATTTTTTCTCAAGCAGATTGGCTCAATGTTTTCATGTCAAAATCTATCTTATACATGAATGTTTCCAAGAATGAATAAAAAGATGATATTTTTTATTCCAATATTCGGATTATATTTGTTAATCATTCCTTTCGTAATTGAACTTGTCCTCAGTCGCATGGGATTGTAAGTTGCCGAAAGTTTAGATTAATCAACAATCCGAATAAAATTTTCTTGATTTTTGGTCTTAAGACTGAAAATAATGCGAAGTAATAACCCAACAAATAACTTTTTATTTTAATAAAATCTAACAACTCGACTTTCTAACAAATATACTCTCTTAAATAAATAATTGAAACTTTAAAAATCCACCCGATTCTCCTCTTTGAGCTAGTTGGATTTTTATTTCGTTGTAATTGAACAGCCGGTTAGACGATAAGCTGGATGATATTAATGTCGTGATGACTCTTGTAATTAAGATGACCAGTTAATGACACATTTAATGTTACATCAAATTGCTTCCTTCCTTAGGACACATAACGTGAAGCTTGGAATTCTTATTTTGCCAATTATCAATACGCAACGTTTTGATTGTTTTAAATGGAACGGGAAATGTGTCGTCATATAAGAGGTCTTAGGAAAGAGACATATCGTTTGGATTAACATTTTTCTTAAAACGCATCGTTTCCAAATTTAACCATTTTTCTAAATTCCGCCATCTCCCTTTCTACTATTTAAATTTGAGTCAAGTTTTTTCTCGCTCCTACACTTTCTCGAAACAAAAATTTTTGAACCCTTAGTCTTCAGAGTTCTACAATCTCATTGCTTGCTGTTAACAATGGCCCCACGAACCACTCTTAGGAAAGTTGCCAACATTGACTCATGTTTGTCACCATTGAATATACCTAATATCTATGGTAGGCTTGACATTCCGACTGCCATTTTGTTTGTTGTACCTTTGCTGGATGAGAGGACGTGCTTCATTGCAGTTTATGAAGCTCATTTAAGGGACGGACTTTACACCCCTGCTGCAATAGAATTTGTAGATATAATGGAGGCCCTGGAAATCCCTATTGCACGACTCCATCCCAATGCCATCCGGTACTTGGTGGTCTAGTGTCTTTTTCTAATGTCATGAGCTTAGATTAGACACTCAGATGGTAAAAGTCATTTTCTGATTTAACAAGAAAAATAATTAGATTTTCTTGACCCCAAGAAAAGGTTTTAAAATAAGTGAGGAAATCTCGACTCTATGAAGAATTGAAAGGATCGGTTATTTATTAAAGTCTCATCTAACTCGATTTTGTCAAATAATTGGTGTAATCTAAATCCAACTTACACCAATTCAGTTATTTAGAATGAACTTCTTAGTATCAAGACTCATGCGAATCTTGTGAAGAAAAATACTGCTGAGTTGCAAAATGTTGGTAACTTTCTCACCTCCACTGCCCTGGACAGCTGATTGGTATATTGTTGTTGGGGGTGATGCCGTTACCAATTTGCCTCCTCGTCCTTGAAAAGGAGAAAGGGCATTATGTTGGGTTTGCCTCCTAGGGTTCACCTTGGTGTTGGCCAACCCAGCGATCATCTACGAATTCACCAACTACTTCCGATGCTGATGAATTATCAAGAGTAATTGGTACTATTTTTGATGAGTGCATGGCTGAAGTGAGAGCAGAGGAGGCCACGCGATGTTTGACTTCAATCCTTGCCTCTTCTCCCTTAAGGTCCTCGGAAAGGACACATATTTTGTATGATGGTGAGAAAACCCAGTTATTTTGTCAGATGAGCAGCATAAATCTTCACACCACACTGCATGTACAAGTGTGCCAGCCATTGCTACTCCTGTGATTGCTAAATATGGGATTCCCATTATTCCCCACTCTCCTTCAGTCAAATAAGCAGTGGAGACTGCATCCACTCATGTCACCTTCTTAGAACCAGAAGGTGTGGGATGACACCTTTGCTGCAAGGGGAATTGAGATTTGCTTAGTGTTCCCTTCTTTGGGTAGTAAGGCAACTGAAATTTCTGGGGGAGCTCTAGGATTAGATTACCTAATATTTCAGCTAACCTTGCCACTTCTTTGTTGGAGGCCTTCATCCTCTCAAGACCCTAGTATCACTGGTTCCTCGTCTGATTCCATTGCAGGAGAGGATTTTTCCATTCATGAGGTACATTTTGTTCTTTAACTTTGATTCTTTTACTTAATTTCATATTGCTAATATGCTCTTTTGCAGTCCTTGGAGCTGATGAATCAACTTAGGCATAGGCTATTCTTTCAGGATCAAAAAGTTGTGTGCCTATTGAGATTGTACATAGGCCCAACCATAGTCGAGGGCTTAGAATGCAGAGTGGTGGCTGCCAAAGCCAGAGCGTCAAGTCTTGAGGACAGATTAGTCCACCGGGAGAAAGAATTGGCTGAGTGGATAAGCAAAGCTCGAAATACAGAAAGTCAAAATGATTTGCTTGAAGATCCAGCTACTGCAGATGAGAGCGCCAATTTTTTTGAGAACTCTCTACTTCAGAAGCAGACCAACGCACTTTTGTGGCTGAACACATAATTAAGGGACAACCAGACTATTTGTAGCTAAAGGAGTTGTTGAGGAGAAGTATCCAATCAAATAAACTTGGCATCAATTGAGGAGCCAATTGATGCCCAATTTAATGAGAGTATCAATCTTTGTAAGAGGATAAGTACTCTAATGACTCCTAACTTTCCTATTAGCTACTTGAACATAAGGAATTCTGAAGTTGTTTTGGCTTCAAAAGTCAAAGATTTTGAGGCTCAATCGGATCCTCGGGTACCTATCTCTAGTTATGAGAGTCAAGTGTTAAATTCCATGTCTCTTAATTTGTAATTCAGGGCCACAACTTTAAAATAGAATGATATAATTTGTTATTCAATTAATATTTTTTGAATTTTTTGCCTCACTATATAACTAGAATTAATTCTCATAAATGTAGATCGTAGAGCCTAGCCCCCGAGTATGTGAACTCCGGTCCTTTGATCATATAATGGCTGAAATGATTCTCAGATATATTATCACCGGTGAAAAAGGACCCCGGTCCTCGACCACGTTACTGATCATGCAACCCATAAAGAAGTTCATCATCACTTACGCATATGTAGCATCCTTGAGGTTTACCTGGTTGGGTAACTATGCTGATAGTCGAGTCTTGAAGGACTCCAACCCGCCTAATATTTGACCTCTCAAAAGAATATCGAACATTTAGTCTCAAAGGACTATGTTTGGATAGGCGATCATGCTTAGGACCGTATGATTTCCTTGAACCTACACCATGATCGACCATTTAGATCGGTGTGTTTTTAACAGACAAAGTGCCAAAACTAACTATCTGATTTAAGGTCAGTCGCGGTCAGATAAATGAAGTTGTTCACAAGTTATAAACATATATGCATGCAAACTTGCACAACATTATTTTTATTGATAATATATAAAATACTTTATATCATATAAGCATTTCAAGGTAATGGGTAGGGTGTAACTCTAAACTCCTAGATTGGCATCTTCACAAATAATATTTTTTGAGGTAAAGGGCATTCCAAGTGCTCGAGACAAGTTTTTCATTTTGAGTGCGTAGCTTATACGCTTGTTTCGGAGTACTACAAACACTAGAAATGATCCTCCCCAAGTTACGCATAGTTTGTTATTATGTGCAAGCTTCCTGATGGCCATGATGTTCCTTAACATCAAGTTACCTACTTTGAATGTTTGCGCCTTCACCTTTATATTATAATATCAACTGATCCTTTGTTGGTAAGCCATCGCCCAGATTTGAGAATTTTTGTTTAGAGTAAAATTTTCCACCGAGTAGCTCGACAAACCTATTTTCACTAGGATCACCGCTTCCATTCTATAGCCTAAACCGAAAAACATCACCCAAATGGGTTCTCTTAGGGTCGCATGGTAGACCCAAAGTACCGATAAGAGTTCATCTACCCAGCCACTTCCAGCCTTGTCTAACTTGGTCTTCAAACCACTGATTATCGTTCGGTTTGTCATCTTTACTTGCCTATTTGTCTACGGATATGAGATTAATGTGTGAGCCAATCGGAAATCCAAGCCTTTACAGTACTTAGCGAACCTTTTACCAAGAATTAATTACCATTATTGGTGATTATAAACTCTGTTATCTCAAATCTACTAACAATACTTTGATACATGAATTATGTAACATTTTGTTATGTAATCTTCACCAAAGGTGAGACTTCTACCCACTTTGTGAAATAGTCAATCACAATGAAATAAATTTTCTTTGACCTATCATCAAAGGAAAAGGGCCTAGTATGTCCGGCCTCCATTGCACAAATGGCCAAGGAGCCTACAAGGCTTGGAATTCTGTGTATGGTTACTTGGGGATACTATTGTGGATTTGACAATTGTCATATTTTTTAACAAACTTCATAGCAACCTTCTTCATCATTAGCCAATAATAGTCTTATCGCATGATTCGGAAGGCCAAATTCTTTCCTCCCATATGTATTCCACATATGCCTAGATGCACTTCTCTATGGGCATAGTTGGCAACTGTTGAAGTCAAGCAGCGCATATAGGATATTGAATAACCCCTTCTATGCAATGATCCATCTACTATAGCGTACTAGCACGCAATTTTTGTGATCCACTTTACCTCCGCTAGATCACTCGATAGCATTTCACTTTGAAGATACATTAAATAAGGGTTCATCCAAGTCTCATCAAAGGACAGAAATCTGGATCTTAGACGTATATTTGGCCAGTACTAGATTGGTTGCCTCAAATTTAGCCAATACTTGATTGGCAACTAATTAGGAATCACTGTAGACAATTAAATTCTTGACAAAACATTCATTCGCTAAGTTTAATCCGATTAGAAGAGTTTCATACCCAGCCACATTGTTAGTTGCTAGGAATATGAATATGATCGAGAATTTAATCGTAATCCCTTCAAGTGA
Source organism: Nepenthes mirabilis (assembly GCA_025585075.1). Lineage (NCBI taxonomy): Eukaryota > Viridiplantae > Streptophyta > Magnoliopsida > Caryophyllales > Nepenthaceae > Nepenthes > Nepenthes mirabilis. The sequence continues at coordinate 13,263 of JAODPA010096854.1, forward strand.
AGTCAAAATTATTCCAACTCCGCTATCTATCTGGGTAGATGCTCTGTCCACATGCAATATCTGCCTGGGTGGTGACATGTCTAGCACAGCCCCCGAGGATTCAACTGCCTGATCCGAGATTGGGTCATTTCGATTATAAAGTTTGCAAAGGCTTGACTGTTTATGAAGGGTTGAGCCCAACACTCTATGTCAAACGCACCCAACTCGATCAACCACTTGATTATACTTCTAGATACTTTTGGGTTTTGCAAAATAATTTTCAAGGGTTAATTTGTCAAGACCACAATTTTATAGGCCTAAATATATTATCCAAGTTTTCTTGCAACAAGAGCTAAGGCTAAAGCAACCTTCTCTGCTCGTGCATACCAAGTCTACGAGTCGACTAAAAATTTGTTAACATAGCACACCAGTCGCTATATTCCTAATTCTTTCCTAACCAAAACGGCGCTCAAAGTTGTTTCTAAAATAGCTAGGTAAAGATAAAATTCCTCATCCTCCTCAAGACGAGTTAGCAAAGGCGAATGTGCCAAATATTCTTTTAGATCTTGGAAAACTTGTTTGCACTCATCCGTCCATCGAAAACCATTCACCTTGGCTCCTCTCAGTACTTTCAAGAATGGAAAATACTTCTCAATTAGCTTAACCATGAATCAAGATAGGGCTGCAAGTCGTCCAAACAGCCTTTGGAAATATTTGATCGTCCAAGGTGGCTCCATATAAATAATTACTTTAATCTTCTCTGGGTTAGCCACTATCCCGCATTAAGAGATTATAAAACTCGAAAACTTACCAAAAGTTACCCCAAATATGCACTTGATCGAGTCTAGCTCCATTTGATATGTTCTGAGTACACGGAACATCTCTACCAGATCCAAGCATGCTATTGACGAAATGCCATTAATGTACACTCCCATATTTTTTTTTATCTATTCTTTGAACATTTTGTTTGTTATCCTTTGATATATGATGCCAATATTTTTGAAACTAGAAAGTATCACTTTGGAACAATAGGTTCCCCAATCTGTCATAAATTAGGACACCTCTTCATCTTCAAGATTCATTCATATTTGATTATACCATAAATAAACATCCATGAAACTTAGTAGTTAGTATCTAGATATCAAATCTACCAGGTGGTCAATACTTGGCAGTGGAAACTATCTTTTGGACATACTTTATTCACATCTATTAAGTTGACACATATCCTCCATTTCTCAATACTCTTCTTTACTAGGACGACATTGAATAATCATTCCAGATAATTGACTTCCCTGATAAAGCCAACATTGATCAAGTCTTTGACCTCTTCTCAAATTGCCATAAGTTTTCCACGAAGCATTTTCACCTTTTCTGTTTGACAAGTTTGCTTCCAAAGATGAGGTTCAGCTTATAACCCATCATCTCCATTGGAATACCGGATATGACAGTTGATGTCCAAGCAAAAAAGTCTACATTGCTTCATAGGAAGTCTATCAATTTTAGCTTCAGATTTTAAATGAATTAATACCTAATCCGGACATATTTATTCGGGTCTGCTAGATTCAAAGGAATCTAAAGCAAAAACTTGCCCGATTAAGCCCGTTGAAAAGAGGCCTCATCCTGAAGGTTGAACTTTTCCACCAGTTGTGGAGTCGAGTCATTGATTAGTATTAAGTAACAACTCCGTCGAGTAACCTAATATCCTTTAACTTTTTCAATCCCACATTTAGTTAATAACTTCATTTTCAGATGTGGGATAAAGGTAACCGAATGTTGTCAAGCACAATTAGCCTAGCATGTCGTTGTAAACCAAGGGAAGATCTACCATAAAAAAAAAAATTAGTTGATGGGAGGCTCTTCTAAGATACGTCCCCATCATTTGGATAGATTTATTATCCAACCCACATAGCTTTCCATCTAATTGGTCCATTTGATTATATTTCAATCCTAATCTAATGAACACATTAAAAGAGAAAATATTTCTTGAACTTTCATCATCAAAAAAACTCATTTCAATTAATATTCCTAAACTCCATCTAAAACAGTATAGTTAAAACAAGAATATCAGAATGAGGGAAGATTACATATATTATATCGTGACTACTAAAACTAATGGCATCTTTCTCTACCCCTAACTCCTGTCTCTTACTAGAGGAAGCTTCTTCTAAATGATCTGAAATTGCTGAGCTAATAGGTCTAATGGATACCATATTGATGAACCCCTAAAGCTACCCGATTGCGTGGTTGCTCGGGCAGTTCTTCGTCATCCTTGCCTCTACCAAAGCCAGCCCCAAAATTCTACAAATATTTTTAAGATACCTTTTCTGGATAAGGGCTTCAATCTCCTCTTGAGATGTCAAACAATACTCGGTGTTGTATCCCAAAAATCGATGGTAGAGGCAATACTTTGACTGGTCTCCTCCTTCCGAATTCTTAACTGGCATGGGCCACTTAAAAAAATTTTCATTTTGAATTTACACCAAAATGTTCGTTTGGATGTCACTGAAGAGCATGACACGTAGCGGCTTGTAATCTCAATGAACACATGACTAAGTCCACTGTTGTTTATGATGGTCTCAAGTGGGTTGAAAGCAGTTGTTTCTCTTTTTTCCACCCCCACTACGTCCTAGATGCCGAGCTAGCGACTTGAAAAATTCGCCCGAGTGATCACTTCTATCGGTTGATATAAGTCTAGGTGACTGCTTCTGCCCCCAATAATGTCTTGGGGTCCTACTGAAACAACGATTTAAAGAAGCCCACCCCCATTCAATCGTCACCATAAAACCATTCAATTTCACTTCATCAGTAAGCTTCGATATCCCTCTAGCTTTGGTGTTGAATCAAGCCTAAAAACACATTAGGCTCTTATTAGGAGCCTGCCTTATCCTGACCAGAGGTCAAAATTATTTTTTCCTCCATCTAGAAGCGAAGTGGAACAGGAACTAATAGGCAAGTTCATAAAATGTCCCAATAAAATTCAATACTAACCTATAAAACCAAATTATTGTGTTTTCCTTTAAGGTTAAAGGGAAACAGAGACACAATGCGGTAACTTCCAAATTCCTGCAGTAACTTCCTTTAACGTTAAAGGGAAACAGTGCACTAGATAATCGGATCAACATTTCATCATATGGCCCCTCCAATACGGGCACTTTGAACTTATGAGGAAGCCAATGCCTCTTGATCTCCGAGGTGATGATATACAACCAAGTTCAATTGTCTGGCTAGCAGAGCTTTTTAGAAAAACCTGCTATTCTATTCTTTTGTTGTGCTCATCTATTTCGGTTGTGAAAGTAATTCTCTTTGTATTATAAAATGTTCTCAACTTCGAATAATTAGCAGATACACCTAATATATGCATGGACAGAAAGGTTTAGGGCATGCCGCTTCATAACCCTTTCTCTCGAATTGAGTGGCACCTGAAATTCTGAGTATACCAAGGATTCTGATGTTCTTGCATTTCTTCCCAAACCTCAAAATTTAGATGACCTTTAAGTCGAGAAAAAACAACTTGATTCTGTGCCTTGGGAGCCACAAGCATCTTTAGCCGAGAGTGTCTCTCCCTTAAGGCGACTTTCTTGGCTTTCAACCTTCTCTTTGATGTCAAAGCTTGTGAAAGAAGACCTCAACTTGACATTTTTGGTCCTCAAATCTATCCTAAAAGGACTTTAAGCATCTTCAACACATCCTATAGATGAGTAGCCAAGTTGCCAATGTCCAGACTAGTTGGTATATAGGCACTTCCTTGGCTCCCTTCTTCAGGAAAGACGCCATGAGAGAAAACATCCTTTGGAAATTGGCTAGACCCTTCATGTGCCTTTGTGCTCACCGTGTCGACCGATCTTGTCAAAGATTGTTGGTTCATGGATTTTTGTGAAGATGATCTAGTTTAGGTAGGAATGAGTGGCTTAACTATGTTTCCCACGTATGACGCCAATGATGTGAACCCGAAATCTGGATCGCGATTCAAATAAATTCGGATCAAACTATTGAACCTTCTATTCGAATCCTACATACCACAATAGTAAATAAGAGTTCAAAAGATTCAGAGCTCACTCCCCAATATATCCTTTGGCACTCAAGTCAATAAACTTTTTCAAAAATCAAGAATGTAAAGATTATGAGGATGGGAGAGAGATAGAGGGCTTTATTCTGCATTTTGCAAAACAACAAGTGTATTAGAGAACTCTTCTTCCCTTCTTTTTGAAGTGAGCAAATTTATAACCACGTTGCTAGTTGATAACGGTTTTTTAAAGATAAATAACCTGTCATGATTTAAAGAAGCTAATTAGTTCAATCGCCCTTGTGTACATTTTGATTGTCAGGTTTCTGCATGCAATTCAGTCAATATGATGAATAGTTGATATTAGTCAAGAGACCCTCACTTTAACTAACTATAGAGTATATAAACCACTCGATTTGTTTAACTAATCAACTAGGTTAACAGCTCAGTTTGGTTAACTGCTCTATTAGAATAACAGCACGGTTAGTTGTTTGGATATATAACCATTTAGACCTATGACTCAATCTTTTCCGCAACTGTACAGCCACTCATCCCCTCGGTTGTCTATTTGATTTCGATTCATTTTGATTAAAATTAGGTCAACATAGGATGACTCCATTTTTCAAACTTATGCCTAATGGATTGGTTAATACTTCCTCATTTCTAAACTTACTATTCGTGGATTCGCTATACTAATCAATCGGGTTAACCCTATTGAAGCTATACCCAATGCTAGCCCCATGCTTAAAGATTAAATTCAAACTTCGAAGATTCCTTAAAAAAAGTAATAAAGCAGCCCATCTTTTATACTATTCAAGCACTTTTTCCTAGAAGAATCGAAAATATAGAATAGTTATTAAAGATTAGTCGTATCAATCACAATACTACCTTGTGGCTTCAATTATACTCAATAATAAAGACTTTAACTAACTGGTGAGGCTAAACGTGTCAATCGAAACCAAAAAGGCTATACCCAATAAAAAAATTTTAACTAAGAAAGATATATAAAAATGAAGTAAGTTATTCACGCATATAAGCTAAGAAAAGAATAAACTTTCATTTGATGATGATAAATATTAATATTTGATATGAATATCTGAAAAACAAGATTTCAAGTGTGTTAGTAAAATTTATAGTTTCTAAAATTTCTTGTGAGTTATACTTATTGATTAACATATATTATGTGGTTAGTTAAATTATGAGTTTATGATTATTGTCAAAAATATTTGTTGGTGTTTTTTATTCTAATATTACTTTAACAAATGAATTTAATTACAAAAATATCCTATACACATATTTCAAATATAGGAGCCTCTCTGCCATTCGACATGCACCTGCACCTAGGCCCCAGAGACCACTTACGCCTTGATACACCTTTAACAACACATCACCACGAAATACAGAAACGATAGATGGTTTTGGTTATTTAGAACCGTAATCTTCAACTTGCAATAACAACCTTACTATTGCCTAAAAGCTCATTGGTCGTAGAATCGAAGCCTACCACCACCCCAATCATCAAGAGATTAGGCCACTTCTTAAAATTTTGATGGACTAGCTCACCACGCCCAAATATATATATAACCTCACAAATTGACGTGGGTTACAGAGATTTATTGATATTTTTTATTGAATAAATAATAAACACGATTTTTTTCGGACTTCTATTCTACTCACATCAGGACTTGAACTGCTAACATTTGCCACAAGGTAAACCACAGTCTCTCAGGCTACCAAATTTTTTCTTGCTTATGTCATATGGGAACTCATGGCCGGAAACAATCTTTATTTTATATCTCGTAGGAATAATCATAATCAAAGTCAAGCCTAGTCTACAAAAATAGGGCTACAGTAAGCAAGCTTTCCCCCTTCGTTCGTTTGTTGTGGGTCGCGCCTTACCGCAGGTTTCAAAGAAAATCCGTCGTAACTGCTGTCAGGTATTTCTACTCATTTTGTGTAGAGTAATTTTTTTTTTTAAAAAAAAAGTCAGGTACTTTCCTTCGAGGGCAGCCACACTACTACTATAAACCTAGTATGCAGAGTCCTCAACTTATTCGCCTCTGAGTTTATCGGTGAATTTCAAAAAGAAGACACAGGAAAGAAGTCAACAAGTGATCAAACCCAAGACTCAATTACTAACCTTGGTTTGATGTCACAACACTTCCTCTCCCTTATAGGAATATTATAGATAATTAATCAAATTATTTATTTCTCTTAAAACCTCGTCAATGGTAATTTCTATACGAGTCTTTTTTCAGAAGATTATGTAGGCAAGAATTCGCCTCTTCCCAATGAAGTTTTGATATGTCACAAAATCCAAAAAGAAGCTTCTATGTGAAATGATCTCGGCTTGCCCATAAAAATCGGTTGATGGCTCAGAGAGATATAACTTAGTTGGTAGAGCTCCATTCTTGCAATTGGGTTTTTGCGATTATAGGTTGGGTGTCTATAAACTACTTAGAGAGACTCCTTAAGAAATACATTCTCCGCCTTGGCTTGCCCTAGAAGCTCTATTTTAACTGATTGTATACCATCATTGATAAACATCAAAATAAGCAATATTCATTAGGCCAAGAGCACCCCTCAAGTAAAAGGTTCCACAATCAATTGACCAAAATGAGGATCATAAATTGCATGAGCAGTGGGTCTTATATGTAAAGGGTCCCATACCCATAATTCAAAATTTCCTTCCCAAGCTACATGAAATAGATTTTTGAAAGTCCACAAAAAGATTATTATTAATTGCCCAAAGTAAAAAGCAAAATATTCTGAGACCTCCATGGTTTGTGCATTATAATAATGAAAAAAATAAAATAAAATGTTCATGCATAAATATATATATACAACAATAATGGAATTGGATTTTTTTTTGTTCATGTATAAATATATATATATATATACAACAACATTGGAATTGGATTTTTTTTTCACTTTAATTTGTAAACCTACAGAGCTTATAGATAATAAGATTAGGGGGAGGATAATACGATTTGCAATATCATGTCAAACAAAGTGGGTGGAAGAGCCAATGATGTCGATCGAGAGAACCGTCTACTTATATTGAGCTTTAAAAAATAAGACCCTAATGCAGCACCCATAAAAAACAAGTGTATTACTATTTGATTAAATAGTGCTCCAAGGACATCACATAAATTTTAACAGCTTCTTGGTCAAAACCACATAAGAAAGAGAGAGTATAAAGTGAAGCCAGACTCCACACATCTGCAACCTCACTGTAACAGAACTTGGCTCACAAAAGTCACTGCCCCTTGAACACATCAAAATTTATCCAAATTAATTGCTCCCATAGTAAGCTCTCCATACGAGTCAACCCATTCCCTAGTATCAATGTATTTTACCTCATATAGGTAAGATAGGTCACTAACTTAAGCCTAATATAAGTTCCATTTTTCCGGCACACCAAATCAGCAGATTCAAAAGAATTTCCAATTGTGATTCCAAATCCCTATCAAGTAACAGTAAACCCAAGCTGCAATTATTATTTAATAACTCAAGTCAACAAACACAATATTAACCCAATTCCCATTTCTACATAACTTATCTGTCATTAATTATTTACAATGTTCTTATTTCTTGCTTCACTAAAAGTTGAGTATAAAGGTGGAAGAGGAAGATTAGCTAAAGGACTATCCCGCATAGCACAAAACAACCCAAAATGACAATTCCAATGCTCAGTGGAATAACCCTTTATCCATTTATTGCATAACAATCTTGAGATTCATTTAATGGTAAACCTCGAGAGGCAAGCTCATTCCCATGCATAGATTAACAGTAAATCATTCATCCTAGTCAATGAACAGATCAGTACCACAGTTCCATGTCACCCAGCAAGATCTGTATTTCTAACCCTAATTCAATACAATGGCAAGTCATTATTTTCATAGCTCCCAACAGTATTAGCACAGAAGTTTTACTTCGCATCACCGCTGCTGCTCTCGCCAAATGTCCATGTCACGTAACTTCAATAAAGCAAAATCTCCCTAAGATATGAGAACTTATTTAAGGAAACTAATCCAACATAGAAGCCAAAAGTTTTGCAAAAGCCTCCAAGATTTACATCTTCTTCTTCGAATTTCTTGCAATCAGACAGCCATAAATTTCCAACTTTCGTTCTTGCAGATAACTAAATCTCTCTTCTCATAGTCAAAAGTACATAAATAAATGCATCAAAAAATAGTATCTATGATAGATAAAAAATCGCTATTCTTGATGGGATTACATGATACAATGTCCATATACATGCCGTACAATTACCGATCTGGTAATGAATTTTAGGGATGTCACCCATTCTTTTCTGATTTCGATATTAAAATTACACTCAATCATGTATAACGTGTCCCGAATCATTGCGGTGACAGTAACAAATCATGTCTAAACATGTACTTTCAATAAAACCAACAAATTGGGTCAACAAACCTTAATCGACAAGATCAAGGCCTCGTTGCTTGCGCACTTCCCAGCATAGCCAGGTGGCAGGTAGGGAAAGCACCGAGACATCTTGAAATTGAATTTACCCACCAAGTAAAAAACCCCTTTTCCGCTCCTCCCCTGTCGCTCTTCGAACAACTGCGATAGAAAATAATACCGGCAACACTAATCTGGTTTGTTTGCTCCCCGAGGTCGAAGATCAACTTTCGGATTATAGGATTGGAGGGAAAATATGTGACTTTGCTTGAATTCTTGAAACCTAGGGTGACTCTTTTGGGCAGCGGAGAGGAACGGAAACCTGGATGCTTAGGTTAGATCAATGGAGGGGGTCGGCGTTAACATAGACGCGTTGATGACGACCGACTCTGCGGAGTTATATTCGTTTACGCTGTACTTTCCTTTTTCCTGTTTTGCCCTTCCGAATATCCGTGCTTTTTGTATTCAAAAACACGTTATAAAGTAATTTAAAATCGTTAGAATCGAACAGGAAACTAAACCCATGTTTGATTGCTGAAATAAGATAAAAATAAAATTTTTATTT
>JAODPA010096865.1:0-22232 GCA_025585075.1 Nepenthes mirabilis
GCACTATGAAAATCAACTTACAACCCGGGTGGTAACGACGCGCTAACCTAGCCGACTTACCCCCGACACGTGATCCCTACCAAGGAACTCCTTGGATTTGCCCGCGGCAATGGAACCGGATACCTTCCGGTCTTCAAGCCACTCTTCCCTCTCGTGCCACTTGAATTGCCAATCACGAACGGATATCCTTCTTCACGAACCAACGTCTCCAACGCAGGTAGAAGGATGGAAGTTTGAATAGAAAATGTAAAAGAAGAAATGGTGAGAAAACTTTTTAGATCTTGAAGCTCAAAGAATGTCTTTTGGTTTTCTTAAGAGAAGCTAAAGCAATTGAAGCATGTAAAGCTTTCTTCTCAAATGGGGGCTCAAAATAATTTCTCCAGAATGTTTATGGCGTCCATAGGGTTTCAAAAACATAAGCCAATATTTATAGAGGAGCCAAAAATCGCGTTTGAAATTCTGCCCGTTGGGTCGCCGCTCGAGCGGGGCTCGAGCCGGGATCGAGCGCGCAGTGAGCATCCCCCATTCTGGGATTTCAGCTCGAGCGGCCAGAGAGCATGCATCAAGTGGTGGAGGTTCTGGTTTTAAGGCTCGAGCCGCTAGCGAGCACCAGGCGAGCGGGCGGCCTTTGGGCGGGCTAGAGCGTGTGGAGAGCGGACCGAACAAACTTTAACCCGACAACCCACAATCCGACATCAATATAATAATACATATGGTCACGGAATATGCCAATAAGACAAAAGTCTCTAACACGAGAGATTGGAGTGAACATGGAGCCTGCGCTGCCATTGCTCAAGGTCGAAGGAAGTTCTAGGAGGCTTGAAGGCGCATTTGAAGTCTACCTTGATACCTCACTCTAATTGGTCTTAGGCGGTGATGGGGGTGGCCCAAGTATAGGGTTACTGTCATATGCTTCCCCCTAATGGCATCGCATAGTCCTCGCTGGGGAGGCTTAGAGGAGTGGGTGCTCAGCCTCGGTGGGGAAGAGGGTCACTTCTTCCTCTTCCAGTCTAGGCAAATGGGAACTCCATCCGTGGCTCACGTGGGACTGTTGGTGTAATGGCCCAGATTCTAAATCATAGAAAGTCTCAGTAATTTAATTAATATAATGTTGAAATAAAAAAAAGTTTATCCGGTCAACATCAGTTGACCGGAAATGTGAAGGATATTTATCTGGTCAACTGGCGTTGACCGAAAATGTGAAACCGAAAGTAATGAAAGACCAGAAGGCGAGACATGGTAGTTAAGTTGACCGAAATTATGTGATTGTTGACCGAAAAATGTGATACAAGTAAAAATCCGGTCAACGAGTGTTGATCGAAAGACGTGAAGAAAGACAAAATCCGGTCAACGTATATTGACCGGAAAACGTAAAGGAAGGCTTATCCGGTCAACGCTAGTTGACCGGAAGGGAAGGAAAAGAGGAAAGTAATTCGGTCAATACCAGTTGACCGGAAGTGTTACGTGTAAGTAACGTTGACCGGAATGTGTAGGAAGAAACAGCTAAATCCTGTCAAGGCTAGTAGACCAGAAACGCGAAGGAGAAATCTAAATCCGGTCAAGGCCAGTTGACCGAAAATAATAAAGAAAGCCCCTACGAAAAGTAAAGTTAGAATAACCATGCCTGCAACACCAGTAAATCAAAACAATAAGGAAGCCCTTACGAAAAGTAAAGTCAGAATGACCATACCTGAGTAGGTAACCTACTCCCAATCACCCTGCTGGCCTTCTAAAAAGGTAAGGGGAGCAAGCAAAGAAGTACAAGCAGTTGACCTACCCTACCTATTACCACCAACCCTAACGTCTATAAGTAATGGCCTTGGGAATTAGGATAGGAAGCTGAGCAATTGAGCGGGTAAAGGCGCTAAGAACTTCGGGTCAGAACCAAGTAAGGGGTTCATAGATCCGATTCAGGCAAGCGTACTTACCGTTTTAAGTTCATGTTTTAAGTGCAAGTATATTATACCTGTTTATCTGATTAATGATGTTCAGTTATTTCATAATGTTCGAACGCATGAAGTTTGATTGTTGCATGATTTAGATGATGACCAGTTATTTGTTTATGAAAAAAGTACCGGTTATTCATGATGTTTGGACGTTTTGTACAGTTTGGCCATGTTTTAAGATGTTCGGTTATTGCATGTGTAAAAAGAGTTTCGGCCTTTGATAAAAAGAACTCCGGCTTTCAGAAGAAGAACTCCGACTTTTATGAAAAAGAACTCCGACTTTTATGAAAAAGAACTCCGACTTTTAAGAAAAAGAACTCTGTCTTTTAAGAAAAAGAATTCTGACTTTTAAGAAAAATAATTCCGACTTTTATGAAAAAGAACTCCGGCTTTTGAACTCTGGCTTTTGTTGAAAAAGAATTCCAGCTTTTAAACTCCGATTTTTGTTGAAAAAGAACTCCGACTTTTGTTGAAAAAGAACTCCGACTTTTGAACTCCTGCTTTTGTTGAAAAAGAATTTCGACTTTTAGAAGAAGAACTCCGACTTTTAAGAAAAAGACCTCCGACTTTTGAAAAAAAAAACTCTGACTTTTGAGAAAAAGAACTCCGACTTTTAGGAAAAAAGACCTTCGGCTTAGTTAAGAAGAACTCCGGTGTTAAGACATTAAAAGAAAGACCTTATGGTGTCCGGTTAATGGCATATTTGACCTTGATTTTCGGAAAAGCATGATTTGCGAAACTAAGTGTTTGATGGTCGAGAGCTGCAGACCTTAAATGTTGCTGTTTGATTGGTCATGACTACGGATCTTAAATGTAGAATTTTGATTGGTCATGACTACAGACCTTAAATGTAGCATTTTGGAGGGTCTTGACTACGGACCTTAAATGTAGCGTTTTGATTGGTCATGACTACAGATCTTAAATGTAGCATTTTGGAGGGTCTTGACTACGGACCTTAAATGTAGCGTTTTGATTGGTCATGACTACTGACCTTAAATGTAGCATTTTGGACGGTCTTGACTACGGACCTTAAATGTAGCGTTTTGATTGGTCATGACTACGGACCTTAAATGTAGCATTTTGGACGGTCTTGACTACGGACCTTAAATGTAGCGGGTTTTGACGGAAATGAATTTAAGCATGATTTTGGGAATCTAATTGCATGATTTCGGAATTTGTTTGCAATGACTCCAGCCATGGTTTACGAAACTGCATGCATATACGCCTCTATTGCATTCTGCTCATGATTATGCATGATTTATGCATGAGTGCCTTACTGGGCTCCCTAGCTCACCCCTTCTATTTTTCAGATGACGGTGACGATGAGTTTATGCCGGATGAAAAAGAATGAGGTCTGAAGGACTAAATAGGCAGGATAGTTGGCCGGAACTTAAGCAGCAAAGAAGCGAAATTGATATTTTCGCTTTTGATGTTTTAGAAAATATTTGTAAATTACTTATGTTGCTAAAAGTTAATGAATATTAGTATGCTTCCGTACGCTGTTATGGTTTGAGTAATTTGTGATTCCTAGTGGCATCTCAGTTTGTCTTCGGAACCTTCATGACCGACCAACCTCATCTTGGCCGGTCAAGAGAGAAACCACAACCCTTGGCCACCAACTCATGAAGTTGGGCCTTATGCGATCCCGTGCACGCGATATAAAATTTATATAAAAGAAAGAAAAATTTTTGAGTCCACCTTTTTTAACCAGAGTTTATACCTGTTTTGATTGACGGACGGCCGCATGCGGTGGAATGTGTCTGGTCCGTCACAGTTGGTGCCTACTGGAGAAGCACTTTAGGTCCACCTTGGGTTCGGCCATCGTCACCGTGCTGGGTCTGCTATAGACTTTAGTTTATGCGGCTATGGCCTGCCTTAGTGGATGATTTTTAGTGGTCACCTCTCGGGTGAGTGCGGGTGAATGATCCTATGCTCTTGCTAGAGAGGGCTTCGGCATGCACTTCCTACTTCAGCGGCTTACGGGAGGCGGCGCATAGGAGCCTAATCTTCTCGATTGCCCGGAACATGGTGCTCTAGATGCTGAGATTCCATTCCAAGGTCATATGCTTGCTTGCTCTTCAGGAGCCTGACCCAATGGAGCAGGGCTTTGGAAGTCATATCATTGTTCGATGCATTTTTTTCTTCCATCTAAATTGTACGTCCATTACTGCGAGCATTGTACTTTGTAAAAGGGACTAATAAATTGAACTACCAAGCATCCTTTGACATTGTTGCATAGCTCTAATATCCTTACATGGTGTGAATAATTAGAGCGTTTGGATGGTGCTTTCAGCCTCTTAGGCTACGCTGGCCTGGCAGTCTGGTGCTCTGAAAACTTGTTCTTCGGCGGTTAGTCTCATAGCTACTCATCCTCGCACTTGGCAGGGATGGAGGCCAGCCGAGCTCACCTCGAGCTTGTCAGGGTTGAGTACCTTCCGCTACTTGGTTTCTTAATGACTTGATAGTTTGGTCGGCTGGCATCTCGGTCTTCTGGCAATTTGACTTGCAGTGGACTGCCCTAATACTTAGTCGAGGCATAGGCTGGTCGAGTCAGCCTTGAGTCTTCCAGGGCCAGGCTCTATCGACTAGCCACCTTTGGGAAACGGTGAGTCAGGGCATCATTAATTGCCAATAGGCTACGTTGGAAGGTGGAGTTGTTGCATAGGAACTATAACGTCTGCGAGTTCATTGTTCCTGGTTGTCCCATTTTAGGGAGCTAATGTCCCGTAGGGTCGAGAATAAGATGTCGACTTCGACCGTAAGCTGCCTGAGTCTCAGGCAAAATCCAGGAACTTGCATATGGAAGATCTAGAACTCGAGATCGAATTGCCCCACTCTTAGGACATGCTTTTGGAGGCCGAGAGGCAACTTGCTGCCTTTCAAAGCAACTATGCTTGAAGAGGCAGAGAGTAGAGGACTCAACTTTGCCTTGAGGAATCTTGCTGATCTTGGAATTTTCTATTAGTGCATTTGATTTGAGGGGCGTTCAAGCTCCGTACGGATTTGACTTGGTCAATCCCCTAGAGATAGAAGGGAAGCCTTCACCATGCTCACTGGGGGCTTCTCGTCTCATGATAGTTGATCATTCAAGTTGTAGGAGTAGGCGATACTTCGCATTCCTTAAGAGGATCCTTCTTGTCGTACAATGCTGTTAGCGAGTCGTCTCGGTAGACTGAGGGCAAGGAGCCCCCAACACACTCCAATGCAAGAGTAGGGATCCCCTCAGCTGGCAGGCAGGTCAAACAGATTGACGCCATGATCGCGGCCGAGCAGGAGATCCTGATCTCGATGACTCCTTCTTCGAGGATGCCCTTCTGCTTGCTAGCCGAGTGCTAGAGCTGTCAGGGATGACCTAGTCACACCTGCTAAATTGTGCTCACTCCTGCTAGGAGGAGGTCATGGCACAGGTGTACTCCATTTATCGGCTAAGCATTGGAGCCATCGCCATTGAGCTTGGTTGATCACTTGAGTTAGGTAGTGCTCATTCCTATTAAAGGAAGTTGTGGCACTGAGGAAGATTGTTGGCTAGGCACTGTTGCCATTGTTGCCAAGCTTGATTAGACGTGTTTGTTCATTTGTGCTTTGTTCTGCAAGAGGACATCGTGGCATGGGTATGGGTGAGCCTCATAAGGGTTGGCTAGGTTTTGGAGCCGCAACTACCAGGCTCTGGTGAAATCTAGGATGTGGTTCGCATGTTACTATATTGGTGCTTGGTCCTATTAGAGGACGTCATAGCTCACTCACGTCTGGTCTTATTCTGTCGACCATCATCGACTAATGGTGCTCTCTCCTTTGAGGGGAGATCGCTGCATGCATATTGTAAAAGCCCCCTAAGGTTTTGTGTTCAGCCGCGTATGGGCTGCTCAGTAGTGGGACTAAGGTTCAAAATTCGACTGTGTATAGGCCACTAAGTATCAAGACAGAGGTTCAAAATCCGATCGCGCATAGGTTACTTGGTAGTGGGACCGAGGTTCAAAATCTGACTGCATATAAGCCGCTTAATGGCAGGACCAAGGTTCTTTGTTCGTTTGTAGATCAAGTGGCAGGTAAAAAGAAACTCACCTGACTTAGGGACAATCTGGGTCACTTGATACTATAAGATGATATGCAGGCACTCACATGAGCAAACAAAATAATAATTTTATTAATAAAAGCATGGTTCAAGTAGGCTATATGATGTTTGTAAGACTTACCTAGATTCGACATGAAATCATTGTAGGTGCTTGCGGTGGATGGCATGCTATGCCCTTGGGACTAGTTCATCGACCCAGGTGCGTGACCAACGTGCACCACTTTAGAGGGTTGTCGAGGCGCTTTGGTAGGCGCTTTGGCCTAGGTCTCTACGCTCCATGGGACTCAGTACTCTAGCATGGACTAGCTGGATAGCACCATGCTACTGCAGTGGGTGGTCTGATGGCTAGTAGCTCGAGTTTCGTTGCAAGCTAATACAGCCTTGGGCAACCCAAACTGGAATGGCACTTGGTCGGACGATGCACACTGCAATGTAATGGGTAGTAGGTTGAGCATGCTGAGCCCCCTATAGTAGGAATCGTAATAGCTTCTGCGGGGTTTGCTACAATGCGATGGGCCAATGAGAGGCACTGCCATGGGGGCAGCCTTCCCAATCTCCCAGGTCGGGCCTTTCTCCCTAGCGAGGGATTGATAGTGTAACGACCTAGTTTCTAAAATAGAGAAAATCCTAATCATTAAGTTAATATAATTAAATTTAGGGTATGTAAGGTGCCGGTTTTCATGATGTGGTAAAAATGAGTAGTGAGGTTTCAGATTTTTAAAATATGATAATTGGGAGGTATGCTATAATTTTTACCGAGGACGGCCAACACTATTAAGGGATGAGGACAAAAGAAATAATGCTCAAGGACCTGTGCAAAATTGGCCGAACAAAGATTTGGTAACCCGTTGAAAATTGGAGGAAAAATTCGGTCAATATACATTGACCGGCTGAAATGTAAAGGGACCGGTCAACATGTTGACCGGATAATTGAACAAAATGGATGGTATACTTATAAATAGAAATTACTGGAACGCATATTGAGGCAAAATGCCTGGTCGCCAAAAATATCCGATCAACACCCCCTTGACCAGCAGACCATGAGGAAGGATCAAATGAGCGCCTTATTGATCGAATAGGTAGGGTGTGGGAGAAAATGATCAGGTCAACAGAAGGTTGACCGGCTATGAGAGGCTACGTCCTGTTAAAGAAATAATCCAGC
Organism: Nepenthes mirabilis; assembly: GCA_025585075.1. Classification (NCBI taxonomy): domain Eukaryota; kingdom Viridiplantae; phylum Streptophyta; class Magnoliopsida; order Caryophyllales; family Nepenthaceae; genus Nepenthes; species Nepenthes mirabilis. The sequence goes on from JAODPA010096865.1 coordinate 7,181, forward strand.
CACATGAGGAAGGAGAATGGATTTATGCCAGAGATCATTTTCGGATAGATTAAGTGAAATCCGAAGACGTTTTCCAGAGTAGATTTAGAAGGAGATGAACGGGTTATTTTTTCCTACTAACCTCCGTCAATAATCATACCAAACTAATACCCATGATTAACTAATATGAAATTTCTGTAAAAAATTGAGTAGAGTTTCCTCTAAAAATGGGCCAAAACTATACAAACAACCTGAATAAACACAACCATGCATTACATATATAGTCTATAACATTCACAAGATTAACACAAGCTATATTATCCATAACTTCAACACAATACTCCTAATTACCATATTGGATCTAAGAGAGATGCCATTTAAGACCAAATCAAAATTTAAACTTCAACAAACAATAATGCGGAAGCAACTAGATCCATAAGTCATCTCGCGGAAGCGTATACATTGTTCCAACAAAATACATAACATGCCATGATTATTTATATACAATTTCCTTTCACAAAATAAGGCATTTACATTCACCACAATCAAGCTCCCAAAATCTTTAAGGGGCTTCAAGACTCCGTCCAGCTTCTTGCTAAGCTTTAACTACTCTTGTTCGTTTAGAATTAGCTCTATAGTTTCATCTGGAGAGAAAAATAAAAGAGTGAGTTGGAGCCCAACAGTGTACCATAAAAGTATGCAATTTAAACTTTCTTTATACAAAACATCAATACAACAGAGGAATAGCCATGCGAATATCAAAGAACATATGGTATATCAAAATGAGAAAAGCAATTAATTTGTCATAAAAGCATGTCGGAAGCCATAGATCGAATTTCAAACTTCAAATTATTCTTCAATTTCGATTTTATTATCCGAAGAGACCCAAACTAGTAGATCCTACTAGTCGAGGGAGTAAATAATCGAGGATAGATTGTATGTAATTCACATGATCTAAGACCAAAATCTAAATGATCTCATTTCTCAAGATTCTTAGTTAAAAAATATCTATCCTTCTAATTTAACGCCCTGAGGAGAGGCAGACCACGTATCACTCTATGGATGGAGTTATCCTTAATTACCACCGTAACGTTCTAAGGCATACCGGAGAACCTTACCAGACTATACGACAGTCCTATGACCGATTTCTTATTAATTTACTTAATTGAAGGTATCCATATTATTAATCTCTTAATCTTAACTCATCATTCCTCAAAGGCCAAATCAAACTCTTACAAATAATTCTTCAAATGGTTCAGAATACTCTTGGAAAGTCTAACAGTGTAGTCTTTTCCAAAACTTCAGATAAAAAGCATCCAACAAACTTAACAATAGATCAAATAACATTTTTATCACATTTCTCAAAAGATTAGAACCAAATATCCTCAAATTTTAAAGCTAGGGTTTGCAATAAACCGTCCGGATATAAAATGAATACAAAACGTAAGCCAAATCATGAAATTGAAACCACAATTCATAATTATCATATACAAATACAAAACCTAACCAAGAAATTATGAGAAACATGCATTATTGTAATAAAGCTTAGAGGATGAGGGTTTTAGAACATGAACATCAAAATGGAGAGGTCAAAAAGCGGTAAAAATAAAAAATAAAGTTGGAGATATACTTGCCTTAACCCGATCTACCATTATTCTTACTCTTATCAGATCAGAAGTGGCTAAAATCTCCTCCTCTTTCTCTTTTTCCTCCTCCTTTGCTCTCCTTTTCTCTTTTGTGCCCTGCGTCATTCTCCTTCTCTCTCTTTCTTTCTTTTTCTTTTTTCCCTTTTATAAACGAAGCTCAAAATCGGTGGAATTTTTGAGAATGCACTCCAGCGCCACTCGAGCGCGCATCAAGTGCCAAGGCACAAGGGAGGGCCACGCTCGAGCACTTGTCGAGCACCCTTCAGGCACAATATTCTATTTTTCACGCCCGAATGGCGCCTTGGGCGCGACTCGGGCGCCCCATTCTATTAAATGGGCTTGAGTTGTGCCTCGGGTGCAACTCTAGTGCCGAAGCCCTGATGGCGCTTTTGCTTTTGAATCAAATTTTTATTCTTTTTTCCTTAATCCATATACCTTAAACTTAATTATATTAGCTTAATTACCTGAATTTACTATATTTTGAGATCCCGAACCTCACAAGATAATTGAACAAAATGGCCAGTATACTTATAAATAGAAATGACCGGAACGCACCTTGAGGCAAAATGCTTGGTCACTAAAAATATCTGATTAACACCTCTTGACCGATAGACCATGAGGAAGGATCAGATGAGCGTCTTGTTGATCAAATAGGTAGGGTATGGGAGAAAATGATCAGGTCAACAGAAAGTTGACCGGCTATGAGAGGTTATGTCCTGTTGAAGAAATAATCCGGTCAAATGAGGAAGGAGAATGGATTTCTGCCAAAGATCATTTTTGGAAACCATTAAGTGAAATTCGAAGACGATTTCTAGAGTAGATTTAGAAGGAGATGACTGGAGTAGATTGATAAAAGAGGATTGGCATATTAGTCAAGGCCAGAGTGGATAGAATGATAAAGTAAGATAAACAAAGTAGAAGTGACTGGAGTGGATGGATAATAAGTCTTCTGGAGAACATTGATGAGATTTTCGGAGTAAATTATCAATAAGACAATCAGAGAAGAAAGATGGCAAAATGAAATATTGACCGGTCAAGAAAGTTGATCGGAGTTGACCGAAAGCAAGGAATGAATCATTGATCGATTTTAGCTAAAGGCCAGAGTGGCCAATTATGAGTAGGTGAACTACTCCTACCTACTCCCACTTGCTTGAATTCTCTAGAATTCTCTAGATCTCTAGGGTGATCTGTCCTACCTACTCTCACCAACCCCACCACCTATCAATATTGGATGTCGGAGTAAGGGGGAATTTTGGGAGAGAAGTTAAGAAGAAAAGGCACGTAAGAGACGAAAGAGAGGAAGAAAAGAATTCCAGGCCAGACTTGGGTAAGGGAGTTCGCAAATCAGGCAAGTGTACCCTATGATTTGACGCATTAGTGTTTTCATGTTTTACTGGATAAGTTTCTATGAAAACTATGTTATATTAATTGCTTTCTGTATGTTTGAGTTTGGCTAGTAAGTATCGAATGCTTATTCATTTGCATCATTGACGACATTTATGAACGTAAGCATGCTCTCTTAAGAATTTCGGGTATTGGCATGTTTAAAGAAATCTGGCACTTGCATGTCTAAGTAGTCCGGTTGTTTGAATGTTTAAGAAGTTTGGCTATTAGCATATTTAAGTAGTCTGGTTATTTACATCTGTGAAGAACTTCGGTCTATTGTTTTGATAAGAACTTTGGACTTTTAGAAGCCCATGGTTTTTGAAATTGGATTCGATGGCCGAGAACTGCAGGCCTAAAATGTAGCCGTTACTTTGGATATACTGGTCAAGAGCTACGAACCTTAAATATAGTCATTTTATTGGTCAAGAGCTACAGACCTTAAATGTGGCAATTTTATTGGTCAAGAGCTACGGATATTAAATGTATCCATTTATGGGATTTGATTGTTAGGAGGGTCGAGAGCTGCAGACCTTAAATGTATCCGTTATTTGAGATTTATTGGTCAAGAGTTTGGACCTTAAATGTAGCCGTTTTAATGGTCAAGAGTTACGGACCTTAAATATAGCCATTTATGAAATTTGATGGTCAGGAGGGTCGAGAGTTGCGGACCTTAAATGTAGCCGTTATTTGAGATTTGTTAGTCAGAAGCTACAGACCTTAAATGTAACTGATTTTTTAGCATTTGGTCTTGAATCGGCATGTGCTTTGGAATCCATTCGCACGAAAATGATTTTGGCTCATGTTTTTATAATCTCATGCAAATGACTTCGGTTCATGTATTAAGTTTTCATGAAAAGGACCTTGGCCCATGCTTTATGTTCTGTATGCATTTTGTTCTCTCTATGATTTTTGTTTGAAGTCATGTATTTGTGCATATGGGTATCTTGCTAAGCTCTTAGCTCACCCCCCTTTTGTTTTTTCAGATGATGATGAGTTTATCCCAGACGAAAAAGAATGAAATCTGATAGACTAGCTAGGCAGAAGATTGATCGGGAATTAAGCAATAGTGCATGAGTGATATTGATGTAAAACTCATTTGATTCTTTTGGCAAATTTTGTAAAATGATTATGTTATGTTAATTAATGGGTAAATTATGTGCTTTCGCTAAATTTTTGTTGGGAAGAATTTATGCTTTCTAGTGGCATCTCAATTCGTTTTTGGACTCATGTGTCTGGCCAACTGACCTAAAATCCTTGGATAGTCAAGATATTAACCGACCTAGTTCGACTGACCCACTTAATTAGGCCGACTCAGGAGCTCCTACCTTATGCGATCCTGTGCACGCAATGTAAAATAAAAGAAAAATTTAAGTCCACTCCTGTAAGTATATATATATGTATATCTTTTGACAAGAGTATATTTTAATAAAGTATAAGTATGATAATTTGACGGAGGTCATATATGGTGGAATATTATCGTTCTGTCACAGGTAAGGTGTGTGCCGACATTGTAGAAGTCCTCTTTACGGGCAGTAGGTTCGTAGGCCGCTTTCGGGAACTGCAAAGGCATTGCCGTTCTAAGCCTATGGATCAGCATTCTTACCTAGGGTCATAGTTGGTGCGCCTTGCTCTGGAGGATTGCCGAGGCTAGGAATAGTCTCCATTAGCAAGGGGATCAGCTTCTCACGTCGGTGATCTCATGTCTGTGGCCTCTACACTTCGAAAGGCAGGATTTGCTTGATTAAGCCAGTGTGGCATGAAGCTAGTGTCTTCTCGTAGGGAACACTGTCTTTAGGGGTTGAGTGCTTTGCTACCCTCGTGGACATTCCAGCCTGTTGACTAATTGCTATTTGGCTTAGAGGTGCACCTAACTAAGGGGCTGTAAGGATTGGGTTCCTAGGATATAGCAACCCAGCCTTAATAGAAAATCGGCCTTGGTAGCAAGTTAACTGGATTAGATAGTTGATTGGATTGGATAGTTGACCAGTTAGGATAGTCGACCGGATTAACTTGTTGGCCAATTTTGACTAGAGTTTAGACTGGCCAAGTTGGAGTGGATAACCTGCTCCCACCTGCTCCGTTGACCTTTAGATAGGGGATTTGAGCAAGATAAAAAAGTACCAAAGTGGGTGACCTACCTCCACCTACTCTCACTTACCCCGTTGTTTTTAAATATTGGATTGGGAAGAAAGGAAAAAAAAAATTTGAAAAAGGGGCACGAAGGAGAAGAAAAGGAGGAAGAATTTTTAGGCCAGATCCGAGTAAGAAATTTATAGATCACGCCAATGTAAGTGTACTCTACACTTTGTCTTTGGTTAATACTAATTCTTGTCCATTTCTTTCGGATATTATTACTCTAATACCCTTCTGCACTAAGTTTTTACAGATTAAATATCATGATAATGGCTTTTTCTTATGTTTTATGAAGAAACTTCATGTTTAAGTACATATACTGTGCTTTATATGTCGGATTTCATTGTTTATCCCATGATTCATGTTCGGATATTCCTAGAATTTCTCTATTATGTTTAAGTTTGAAATTGAAGTAAGATTTGGTAAAGTTCAAGCTATGGTACACGAAAAAAGTTACATTGCATGTTTATTTAAACTGTTTGTAAATATCAGTTTGCTTATTCCAAAACTTCATTTGTTTGAAGTTAAGATGCAAGCCACAGGACCAAGGAAATTTGTATCTGTAAATAGCAAGTGAAAACTCTACAATTTGTTATTTGTTATTCGATATATGACCATCGGATGAATGAACTTTGTGTAGAGTTTCCATATAAAATGTTGTAAAGAATCAAGAAATTGGATATAGGATATTGGGGTGATAATTCGAGGATTGCCCCTGGGCTACGGGGAAACTTTTGCTGGCAACTTTGGACTATGGCCCCGTATGTCGGGTTAAATACATTACTGCCCGCCTCTGGGAATAAAATAAGAGGGTAGGCCTTAGACTATGTGGAGATTACACAATCATTTCCTCGATTTATCCGCTCCCATTTAGTCCCTAACGATAATTGAGTTTTTAACATAATTTTGAAGGCCCCATAATTAAGAACAAGACTAATAATCTTTGGATAAAAAATGGGAACTAGTGCCCATGAAAATGTCTTTGGATCCTGTTTCATGTTCCCATATGTATTTGCTCCTACTTTGTTTATCTTGATTTTCGTTTTGAAGTACTAATTATGCATGTCTTTGTTTATTTGTACCTTATTGAGTATTCGACTCACTGCTTACTGTTTTCTTACCTTTAGACGAGTACGAGCTAATGCTTGACGAGGAAGAGTAGAGTCAAAGGACTATTTAGGTTTTGGAGGTCGACCTGGATTCATGTAGCAATCGATGGATTAACTTTGGATGTATTTTTGGCTATTTTAGAGACACGCTTGTATAAACGTTCCACGATGTATATTGATGGGAAATTTTATATGCTTTCGCAGAATATTATGGTATAGTTATTTTTGTCCCTAGTGACATCTCTTAGTATTCGGGTTCATGACGTTGGTTCCTCTAGATGTTACCGACCTAGATATGGCCAGTCTAGGCATGGCCGACCTAGATGTGGCCGGCCTAGAGAAGGTCAACCTAGTTGTGGCTGGCCTGAATGTGACCGACTTTGAATGCAGCTAGTTTGGATCCTGTGTATATAATTATGGCATATTTTATGACTATTTATGTTTGCCTTGTTCTTATTTAGTTATTGACAGACGTGAATAGTAGCCTATTCATATCCAGTCCATTAAATGTGGTATTAGAGATTGAGATACCTTAGATTTGATTTGAATTGTATGCGAAAGCTTAGGATAAACTAAGATCGATCAAATGAATAGATGAAGGTGTAGGACAATTAAAGTAGATCGGTTAGTCCTAGTCATCCTAGTCCAGTAACTTTGGCTAGCACTAAGTTAGGATCAAAAAATTCTAGTTAGGAAGCATTGTGAAACTAACTGAGTTGCTCCTAGCTGAGGAAAATGGTAGATAGAAGAAGAAGGGCTGCCCGTACTGGTAATTTATAAGATTGGGAGGCAAAATATTTGAGTTTATTAGGCAGGATGGCCGATATCATAGAAGCTATGGGGCAACAAAATTTAACTCCAGCTCTGGCCCTAGCTCCCGTTGATCCAGGAACATCGGCATATGACCGTTTCACTAACGAATAAGTTCTAGAATTTTTGGGGAAACCAAATCCAGTGAAGGTAGACACATGGATCCAGTGACTTAAAAAGGTATTCACGGTTATTTGATGTCCAACTGAAGATAGAGTTTTGTTTGCTACTCATAAGTTGGAAGGAGAAGCCCATCATTGGTGGGAGATGTAGAAGAGAGTATTTAAGGCACTGAAGAATTAAATTACTTAGGATATATTTGAAATAACTTTTATGGAGAAATATTTTTCTACCAGTCTCCATGGACAAAAGGAAAAAGAGTTTATGCGATTAAGGCAGGGCAACCGTACGGTGGTTGAGTATGAAGTTCATGGAGTTATCTCGTTATACTCCATTTATGGTGGAGGGGGAAGAAAGAAAGGTGAGAAAATTTTTGCAAGGCTTGAGGGATGATATTAGGGAACATTTATCAATGTTGAAGTTACTAAGTTATGGAGAAGTGTTGGATAGAGCTTTCATTTAAAAGAAGGACCTTGAGAAAGAGGAATTGTTCAAAAAGAGAACATCTAGGCGAAGCAGTTTGCGAGCCAGCTCCAGTGTGGGATTGAGGAGACTATAGAAAAAGACAACGCATGAGGAGTCAGGGAAGATAACTAGCTAGTCAGCACCAACCTCAAGGGTGTTAGCAATCCTGTGTCCCCATTGCGGGAAGCTACATGGGGGCAAGCCTTATTTCAATTTGATAGGAGTCTATTATAATTGTGGTCAGGCAGGGCATATGGTTAAAGATTGTCCTCATCCGAAGCGAGCCCCGGCATCAAAGCCCACTGTCCCCGCCAAGGTGTTTGTAGTCACTACAAAGAAGGCAAAAGCTTTGGCAAATGTGGTGGAAGGTATTCTCTCTATTTGTGACGTTTCTAGTCACGCACTTTTTGATTCAGGAGTCACTCATTCATTTGTTTCGCCTCAATTCACACATCATCTTGCATCATCCCTTAAGATTCTTAATTATTCTTTGATTGTCTCAACACCTACGGGGTCATTTGTGGTTATAGATATTATGTATCCAGGGTATATTATTGAGGTAAATGGATCTCAGTTTCCAGCAAACTTAATCATGTTGGAGTTGTGTGATTTTGATGTAATTTTAGGCATAGATTGGTTGGCGAAATATCATGCTAACATTGATTATTTTCAAAAGAGGGTAAACTTTGTTATTTTCAGTTGTGAGCCTTTTTAAATTCAAGGAGTTTGGCGAAAAGAGGCATCTTATTTTATTTCAACTATACATGCTTGACATTTGAGGAAAAATGGGTGCCAAGCCTATCTGGCATATGCTAGTGTGATTGAGAATCATGAAATGTCAGCAAAGGAGATACCAGTAGTATGCGAGTTTGAGGATATATTTTCTAAAGAATTGTCTAAGTTGCCACCATACTAAAAGATAGAATTCAAAATTGAGCTAGTGTTAGGGTTTGCACCGATATCAAAGATGCCTTACAGAATGTCACCTACTGAATTAAAAGAATTGAAGCTGCAACTGCATGAATTACTGAGTAAGAGCTTCATTAGACCAAGTGTGTCCCCAAGGGGTGCGCCAGTTTTATTTGTCAGGAAGAAGGATGGAACTTTGAGGTTATGTGTGGACTATCAAAAGTTAAATAAAATCACAATTAAGAATAAATATCCCTTGCCACGGATCGATGATCTCTTTAACTAGTTACAGGGAGCGATTACATTTTTAAAAATTGACCTTCGATCAGGCTATCGTCAGTTGTGGATTAAATAGGAGGATGTGGTAAAAACGGCATTCCAGATGAGGTATGGCCACTACGAGTTTATAGTAATGCCATTCGGTTTAACAAATGCTTTTGCCGCTTTTATGGATTTGATGAACCAAGTCTTTTGGCCCTATTTGGATAAATTAGTGGTAATTTTTATTGATGATATTCTTATTTATTCTAAGAGTCATGAAGAGCATGAGATGCATTTCAAAACTGTGCTCCAAACTCTCTGAGGGCATCAACTATTTGCAAAACTGGAGAAGTGCAAATTTTGGTTGGAGGAAGTGGGATTCTTGGGCCATATTATTTCTAAGGATGGTATTTTAGTCGATCCAAAGAAGATTAAAGCAGTAGTAAATTGGAATCAACCGACGACAGTGACTAAGGTCTGGAGTTTTCTTGGCATGGCAGGATATTATCACAGATTCGTGGAAAATGCTTCTCAATTAGCTATGCCGCTCACCCAGTTGACAAAGAAGGAGGCTAAGTTTGATTGGACAAAGGAATGCGAGCGAAATTTTTAGAAGCTTAACGACTGACTAACTTCTGTGCCGATTTTGAGTATTCCTGAAGGATCCGGTAGTTTTTTTGTTTATTGTGACGCCTTTAAAACCGGATTGGGTTGTGTCCTAATGCAACATGGAAAAGTGGTTGCTTATGGATATCGGCAGTTGAAAGTTCATGAAAGGAACTATCCAACCCATGACCTGAAACTAGCTGCCATAGTTTTTGTCCTAAAAATCTGAAGGCATTATCTGTACGGTGAGAAATTTCTTATATATTTTGACTACAAAAGTTAAAAATATTTATTTTTGTAAAAGGAGTTAAACATGAGGTAGAGGAGGTGGATTGAATTTCTAAAAGATTATGATTGTGAAATCCAATACTAACCAGGAAAAGCTAATGTTATTGTTGATACTTTAAATCGTCGATCGAGCTTTGTGGCAAGATTACAGATTAAGAAAATGGATATGCAGAATTGTATGAAGTATTGCAATATCTAGCGATATGTCAAGGGAAACCGGATTCTGCTATCGTATTTTCAAGTGTAGTTGGAGGTTTTTGCAGAAAATCAAAAAGAGGTAAGCGAATGAGCCCTTATTGATGGAAATTGCTAGAGATTTGAGGAAGGACTTTAGAGTTGATTTTAGTATTCGTGCTGACGAAGTTCTGAGATTTAGGGATCGATTATATGTACATGATGATAAAGATCTAATGGAATAGATTATGAAAGAAGTCCACCGAACCAGGTATATCATTCACCATGGGATTAATAAGATGTACAAGGACCTGAAAAAAATATTCAGGTGGAAAAATATGAGATTGCGACTTTTGTGAATAAATATCTTATCTGTTAGCAAGTGAAAGCCGAAAAAAGGAAGCCGGCTAGATTGTTGCAACTGATGCCTATTTCGAGTTTGAAGTGGGAGGATATTGTGATTGATTTTGTATCTGGTTTGTTGAGAACTCCGAAGAATCACGATGCTATATGGGTTATCATTGATCAGCTGACTAACTTGGCCCATTTCTTGGCAATACAGATGACATATTCTTGGGATCAATCGGCTCAGCCGTATAATGATGAGATTGTTAGGCTCCATAGTATGCCAGCCTCGATTGTATCTGACCGAGATGCGAGATTTGTCTTAAAATTTTAGGAAAGCTTACATCGAGAACTGGGGACGAGATTGAAATTCAGTATAGCTTATTACTCCCAAATAGATGGCCAATCGGAGCGCACAATTCAAATATTAGAGGACATTCTAAGGGCCTCAATGTTAAAAATGAAAGATAGCTTGGATTATCATTTGGCTCTAGCGGAATTTGCTTATAATAATAGTTATCAGGCGAGTATTGGTATGGCACCGTTTAAAACTCTATATGGGAGAAAGTGCCGATTGCCGATTCATTGGAAAGAAATAGGAGATAGGCGACTTCTTGGTTCGAATATTATCAAGGAGACAACAGAGAAAATCAGATTAATTCACAAGAATTAAAAGGGGAGCTCAAAGCAAGCAAAAGAGCTATGTAGACAAAAGAAGATCGGCGTTGAAATTTGAAGTCGGTGATTTTGTATTCCTGAAAATATTGCCGTCAAAAGGGACATCTCGATTTGAGATAAAAGGAAAGTTGAAGTCGAGATTTATTGGACTCTTTGAAATTCTGAAAAAAGTTGGAGAAGTAGCTAACTAGTTAGCCTTACCACCAAGCTTGGCTAATGTTCACGATATGTTTCACGTATTAATGCTCCGTAAATATGTCCACAATCCAATGCATGTAATTAATTTTGAGCCTCTGACTATTGGTGAAAACCTATCTTATATCGAGGAGCCAGTGGAGATTTTAGACCGGAGGAATCAGATGTTGCACACGAAGACCATACCTCTAGTAAAAGTTTTATAAAAGAATCATTCTGTTGAGGAAGTCACATGGGAGCATGAGAACGAGATAAGGAGCAAGTACCCCCAATTATTTTGAAATTTTATAAGTAGGGGAGAATTGTAAGGATCGGGTTCTTAGAACATAGCAACCTGGCCTTAATGGGAAATTGGCCTAGGTAGCAAGTTAACCGGATTAGATAGTTAACTAGATTGGATAATTGACTGGATTGGATAGTTGACCGGATTGGCTTGTCGGCCGATTTTGACTAGAGTTTCGACTGGCCAAGTTGAAGTGGGTGACCTGCTCCCACCTACTCGGGTGACCTTTAGATAGGGTATTTGAGTGAGAAAAAAAAGTACCAAAGTGGGTGACCTGCTCCCACCTGCTTTCACCTGCACTGCTGTCTTTAAATTTTGGATTGGGAAGAAAGAAAAGAAAATCTAAAAACGGGGCACGAAGGAGAACAAAAGGAGGAAGAATTTTCAGGCTAGATCCGAATAAGAAAATTTATAGATCAGACTAAGGCAAGTGTACTCTATGCTTTGTCTTTGATTGAAGCTAATTCTTGTATGTTTCTTTTGTACATTATTGCTCTAATAGCCTTCTGTGCTAAGTTTTTATAGATTAAAAATCATGATAATAGCTTTTTCTCAAATTTTATGAGGAAACTTCATATTTAAATACATATACTATGCTTTACATGTTGGATTTTATTATTTATCCCATAATTCATATTCGAATATTACTAAAATTTCTCCCTTCTGTTTGAGTTTGAAATTGAAGTAAGATTTAGTAAAGTTCAAGTTATGATATATGGAAAAAGTTACCTTGCAGGTTTATTTAGACTGTTTGTAAATATCATTTTGCTTATTTGAAAACTTCATTTGTTGGAAGTTAAGATGCAAGCTATAAGGCCAAGGAAATTTGTATCTGTAAACAGCAAGTGGAAACTCTACAATTTGTTATTTGATATATGGCCATCGGATGAAAGAATTTTATGTAGAGTGCCCATCTAAAATGCTGTAAAGTATCAAGAAACTGGATCAAGGATATTGGAGTAATAATTCGAGGATTGTCCCTAGGCCACGGTAGAACTTTTGGTAGCAACTTTGGACTATGGCCTTGTATATCTGGTTAAAGGTTCTGACGGACCGTATTTTTCTACCAAAAATCTGATACAGTTCCGTCTGTAATACGAACATCTGCCAATACAAAAACCTGTACAATATCCTATACAATACATAATACATCCAAACTAATTCCAACATCTGACATCAACAACAATAATACACAAAACTACATAGGATCCAATTGGAACATAATTTGTGGCTCCAATACTGTATATCTAAATACAGCATTGGCAAAATATCATTTTGCATATTTGAAAACTTCATTTGTTGGAAGTTAAGATGCAAGCCATAGGACCAAGGAAATTTGTATCTATAAACAACAAGTGGAAACTCTGCAATTTGTTTTTTGATATATGGCCATCGGTTGAAAGAATTTTGTGTAGAGTGCCCATCTAAAATGCTGTAAAGTATCAAGAAACTAGATCAACGATATTGGAGTGATAATTCAAGGATTGTCCCTGGGCCACGGGGAAACTTTTGGTAGCAACTTTGGTGTATGGCCTTGTATGTCGGGTTAAAGGTTCTAACGGATCATATTTTTCTACCGAAAATTTGATAGAGTTTCGTCTGTAATATGAACATCTGCCAATACAAAAACCTATACAATATCCTATACAATACATAATACATGCAAACTAATTCCAACATCCGACATCAACAACAATAATACACAAAACTACATAGGATCCAATTGCAACATAATTTGTGGCTCCAATACTGTATATCTAAATACAGCATCGGCTAAAGAGAGATGTCATTAGGTACCTATTACAACCTACAATAATAACTTGCGAAAACATAACAAATCCAATCACAGTGGAACTAAATTATCTAATCATCACTTATATGTACAATATCCATAAAGATTCCAAAGGAATATAAGTAAACACAATTTCTTAATAATATAAATTTCACTTCAAATAATAAGTCTTTGATATGGTCTTTCAAATCCCAAGCCTAGTCTACTTCAAATCTCTATGTTGTTCTGTCGAGTATATCAAACCTATGCTAAATTAGAGATAAGGAGAAGGGTAAGCTAACAGTTCAGCAAGTGTAACATTATCAAAGATGGTAACAATATAAGCGGAAAAAAAGGAAAGGAGACATGTGATTGTAATGCAGATGCGCAGATATAAAACATGCTTGAATGTACTTTGGAGTGCAATTAATTTCTCATATTTGTCCTTTTTCCTTGAAATGTAATTTATGCATTATTACTCATCTTTGTGGATCAGCGTCAGTAAGCCTTACTAATTAAAGGTACGAGAGGATGAGGAATAAATGTGTTAAATTACACATTTCTAAAGCATCAGTTACATTTTAAACTTACAGCTACTTGACTATTACATATTGCTTGTAAATAGGCCGAACACTACGTGGCATAGTAGTATGCCTATCACCCGGTCATACAAGGCCAATAAAATGCTACCCTAACCTTTCACGGTCCAGAGGTAGTCCTCGTCCTTCCATAATAATATCCTAAGGCTTGCCAAAAGTATCACCCACCCCAAAAAGCGGCCAGGATATGCGGCCAGTGTAATTCTCGAGTCTCTACTGTGATACCCATATCATGCCAAGGGATATTACCACTTCGTAACATAGTCCATAGTCCTAATTTCATAGTTTTCTTATTCATTTGCTTATTCATTTGAGGAAAGGTCTATCACAATTCAATTCACAATATCTCAATCCAGGAGAACGATTTGATCACATATCACATTATGGACATCCCTTCGATTACATATACAATTATTATTTTTTCTTCAGACTTAAGTCTTCTTAGGATTCATTTTGCATATATGAATATCATAACATAGGGAAGAATAGAGATTCTTACTATTGAGAGGCAATTATAATTTTAGAGGCCTTCGACTCACATTTCCTTCACAATTAATCATATGCGAATGTACATGCAACTTAATTAACAATTAAACAATATGGAATCATGCAAAAATTACCAAAGAGCTCGGGTGAACAGTGCATGTGAATAGTATCCGGATATGCATATCGGTTAATTCTTAAAATTTTGGAAATCCAATGGATAAATTATCAAATCCAAGGCATGGATAATCATAATCTGAAGTCATTTTATGTATCAAACTCCAAATTAAGGCTTAAATGGGGTCCGGGTGTGGATCTAGGGTTTTGTGAACGAAAATCCACATAAATTCACCAAATTTGGTATCCAATCAATAAATTAACTTATATAGGATATGTGTAATGATATTCTAGTCTTAAGTTATGTAAAAGCCCCGAAAATCGAAAGTCAAAACCACCCGGGGGGCAGGTGGACAGTACCGACATGAAATGAACGTGCATAAAAACAAAAAAGGAGAGTTTGGGTACACTTACCTTAACCCGATGTACGATTTTTTCAACTAACTCGCGTTGGAATAATACCCGAAAGCCTCCATTTCCTCCTCTTCTCCTTCGCATGGTTTCTCTCCAGCTCTCTCTCTCTCCACATGCCGCCGCTGCTCGACCCTCCAATAGCCAATGGCCACCGGCGCACACCCGTCGGCGCTGCCTCCTCCTCGCGGCCGCCACCTTCCCCGGCAAAACCCACCACCGTGCCCCTCAATAGCAAATGAAACCCTAATCCTCTCACCCGTTCTCTCTCTCCCTGAACCCCC
>JAODPA010096876.1:9641-22229 GCA_025585075.1 Nepenthes mirabilis
AAATATATTTTATCTATTACAAATATGGGCCAAAAAAATCAAAAATAAAATTGGAAAATCAAAATTGATAATAGAACCAACAATAATTTAAAATACGTTAACATATATTCCATTATTTTTCACAAATCAAATGATACAACGTATATAAATAGCAGAGATTTTGCATTTGAAAAATGCATACAAAATATACAATGTGTATGAATGCGGCCGCAGCATATACGTGACGGTGGCAGTGATATCTTTACTTGAAGCACGTTAAAAGGACTAATTGATGCAGCCTAAAGGCCGAATCAGGAAATCAAGCTTCAGGCAGCAACAATAATACCTAAAGATAATTGCCCAAATCAAATTGCTTTATGGGTAGCGGGAATCCTTTAGGAAGGAGCGATGACATGAAAACCGCAACATTAGAGAAGCTCAACCGATGACGAATGTAGCAACGTTCACATGGTCTCAACGACAGGAAGACGAGGACATTGCACTGCATTGCAATGGGTGAGACATGCTCTCATCGACAGCTCTAGCTATGACGTGCTGCACCTCACCCCGTACGACAAATTCAACGGTTGGAGCATGTTGCAAGTCCCCCATCGAAGAGGCAGCCCCACGATGGTTGCCATATAAGTTATGGGAGATTTTCCTCCCTCAGAGTGTACCTTTTAGGGGAGGCTCAGGCTTTAAGGACTTGTGCTTACAACAGTGATACTTTCATTAAGACCAACCCCGACCTGGAGAGGGCTACATTCGGAAGGGTTGACTTGCTATCGATGTGCCGAAACGAAATGAAGCATCGCAGAGTAAAAGCCGCCGAATGAAGTGTCGCAAAGTGCAGTCGTTGAGGCCTATAACTATCAAAGGAGAGAGGAATATTGCGAGTCTCACATTGAGGAGACAGCTCCACAAAGGCTACTGTATAAGTTATGAGGGATTCTCCTCCCTAAGGGTGCACCTTTTGGGTGAGACTCGAGCTCTAGCGGCTTATGCTCGCAACAATGCAGGTGAGGTGTTGCACCTTACCCTATGTGGCGAGGTACAACTCTTTTGGTAATGGCTACCAAAGTTCCTTTAAATGGAAAGGATGGTGTTTCATTGGTAATGTATCGAACTTACCACAAGTTCAACACATTCTCAAAGCATTTTTTTAATGATATTTAAGGTGATTTAAAAATTTAAAATATAAGTCAAAAAAACATTGATGAGAAAATATTGATTGAAGGAAAGAAAGAAATAGAACTATAAAAAGTGAAATCAAAATATATTTTTTCAAAAATATATACCACTAGAAATATGGTAGAAATAAGCATTTCATCGTCTGGTTTGAATAAAAAGACATATTATCTTTGAAAAAAAGATGACGAATCCCCCGTTCTAGTAGGAGTGATGAGGGATGGCGGCAGATGATTGGTCATCTGGCTGGTGGGGTCATCGGACATGGGCTGGTGCCTGGTAATTAACATTCCGACTTGTCTAGCAATAAATACTCACGCCCTTTATGAAGTTAGTTATTATTATTTCTTCATGTAACGGTTTTTCGTAACCATCATTTTGCAACCAAATAAGGTAATTGAAGTAAGATCGGTAATAAATATCACCAATGTTATGATATTTATTTCCGTCTAATTTCTTCCAACCGACCATATCAGTAAATGAGAGGAGAAGGAAGCAACTCAAGCATGAGACTATGTGAAATTAAAAACTGCAAGTCATTATGCTAAATCATAGACAAAAACATGAAGGGCAAAATTTTACCTGATCTTATACTCTGAAACGGCTGTGCTACTGCCCTCATCTCCATCTTCACCGCCATCTAAAGTTCAGAAACTGCAAACCAAAACCCATTTTCATATATAGATCAGCGTCCAAATTACAGAGACTATCTGGCTCCTTTTATTTTCGGCTTCAACTCAAAAATGGGACAGTATTCCATAAATCCGTTTATTCTTCGTCACTAATCGAACCTCCCAATCAACGGAAACATAACAGAGAGCTGTTTCCGACTTGTGAACAGCCAACATAAACAGTAAACCTTAAGGTTGGGACATCAAGTGTTGGTAATTCCTCTTAGCTTCCTGGATAGCTTTCTGAAGTTCTCCGTACATTTTCACAGAAGACTCAGAAAAGGTGCTGAGCTGATTCAGAAAAATGACCAAGCTTGATCTAAAATGATCATACCCAGTATTCCAGTCCTCAAAAGCTTCACCATTCAATATCCCGAGTGCTGGATTGGCTCCCTTGACTGCAGTCTTCTTTCCTCCAGTTTTCTCTTGGTGTGGTAAGAAGCGTGAAGTTTCAGCTGCTAATCCCTTTATGGCATCTGCAACATCCTTAGCTGGCAATGCCTCGAGCATGTCCAACCAAACACCGCAAGTTGTGTATATTGGTGGTCCGGATCTTCTCAAGGGTGGAGGCGGCATCCTGCTTTTCCGCCTAGAAGATTTTTCATTAACCACTACGCATTTGAGCAGCCAATTGTTGATAGCTAGCACATACGACTTCTGGGCAAAGACCCATTTAGTAAAACTCGAAGACAGAATGCAGAGCTCATTTTCAAGAAGGGAGGTAATCTGGCGATGTGACTCTGAGTGCATGGGGATTTTAGCGTTGTCATTGCTATATGCTATAGTAATTATGTGCAACTGTAGCTTGTGGCTTTCCAACATCATCTCCCACATTCGATGTAATCTGTCAGAGTGTCAACAGAATCACCCAGGCATTTGGTTAACAAAAGCTATATAAACAACAGCATAGCTTGGATTTACAATTCTTAGTTACACAATAACTGATGTTTGTCAACTAAGGTCATTAAGATGTATGCTCCCATTGAAGAACATCAGTTTTTGCATATAAAAAAGACTCCTCATCAGTGTATTTTGCAGAAATAACAAGGATAGGAGACACATACCCTTCAATCAGCTCTTCAAGTTGAGGCTGAAGCTCTTTATCCCTTAATTCTTCAATTCTTTTTGATATTGAATCGATTCTGTGAATTGCAACTCGAATTCTAGAGTGCAAATGCTTGATATTGGCACGAGTCTTATCGATCTTATGTGAACTTTCACCCCTTGATTCTTGTTGTCTCAAAAGTTTGCATTTCATGTCATAGTCCCTTCTGACTATCTGACTAGCCTGATATCAAACAAGTTTTGAAATGAGTCATACACAAAGAGCCTCTAGAAGGAGCATCAAATCCCTAATCTGCTAAATATATACCACGCTTATATTTTTTTCATAAAAAACAGCTAAAAATAAATTTACAAAAAGTAATGTATATTTAGTATAATGAAACATGCGGGAAGTAAAAGGAAGTGCGTGATTGTATACAGCTAAGGAGATTTGTCAGTGTAAAATGGGATTCAAAAAAGAAAACATTGTCACACATCAAACAATATGCTTCTACCATTTACTCAACAAAACAGCAATATAAACCAAGAAGGTATTGGACAATCTGCATGCAGAAAGATCCACCCAATTGCTTAACATCTCCAGGGTGTACACAACTATGTAAGATTATCTGGGAATTTTAGCTACTGCTGTGAATCTAAATTTGGGTTAAATCTTCTGGAAAAATATTCCTACAACAAGAGGTGCCCATATGTTTGGAGTCCAAATTGATGAAAATTTCAACCATTGCTTATTTGGAATCCAAATAACTAAGAGCAAAATTGCAAGAGCATCTAAACATTAATGTAGTGCTACAAGTTTTAAGCATGTAAAATCAATCCCGGCTATACCTTTATCTAAATAGAAGCATATAACAAATAACAGAACAGAAACATCTACCAGCCTCTATGTAGCAGGGCATGAGCAAAGAGCCTGAGATAAAGTCGACATGGAAGATTTCGTGCCTAAAATCAGCAGAATTGCTCTTTCCTAGGAACATAGGCCTAGAGTCTTTGATCAATAGGCTTATCCACATCCACACATCTAACTGCAGAAACAAGCAGCTTTTGCAATAGATGCAGAGCAGTGGAATCAATGCCTACATATCAGCTCTCATCAATATTTTGCAGAATCATAGACTTTCCATCCCCCACAACATCCAAGTTCAAACACGAAATAAGCTTTATTCTGAAAAGCATAAGTTTGTCTTTCCCATCCAGTTATCCAGCTTCACAGAAACCAGTACTATGTTTGTAACTCACTTTCAATTCCATTAAAATTCATAGGAATCTGCAATCTCTCTAAATGACCGCTAAAACAGAAGAGGACCTAGAAGTAAAGCATCAAAAAGGGGGCACCATGTAGTTAAAATGCACTTTAAAGAAACCTGACAGAAGAAATAGTAAGGAGAAATGCAACAAGAAAATCGCTGAAATTTCCTTGTGCTGAGGTTCAACTCATGAGAACTCACAAGGAACTAAAATTAAAGCCAAAAGCAAAGTCAATTCATACGTCAAATATCACAGCCGAAGAAATACAAAACTCTTCCGGGGCTAAAATATCAATGTTTGACATGTGTCCAATTTTTTTTTTTTTAATTCCAAAACATTCGGACATAGACACATTTTGGACACGCTTGGGACACATTCTGACATGTTTTAATTTAAAATTTTTGCTTATAGTATCTTTTAACAATTAGAAAGTACAAAGTGAAAAAATTAAAATGATGATGTTGATTAACATATAAAAAATTTGCTAGATTAAGTTTTACTTTTATTTGTTAAGTTATATCATTATCATTGTTATAGTATAATGTGATGGGTACCCCAAAAATGGGCTGGCTCAAAGAAAAGTCAACGGAAGCCCGTTAAGGCCAGTCAACGTTTCTAACGGCCCAGTAAGATGATAGGCCCAGGACTGGGAGGCCCAAGGACGGTCAACGTTGGCGTTGACCGTCCAGGCGGCCGGTTTGCTCACAAACGGTCAACCCAACATTGACCAGTTTGTTGGGCCTTTAGAGGCTTTGCAATAATGTGGGCCTATTCTATTCAGGCCCACCGCCCATCAGTTGGCCGCCCGCCGCTCTCTTCGTTCTACACGAAGGCGGCCAACAAGCTGACGGTCAACGCGGGCGTTGACCGTCTGCTCCCTACATACTGGGCCCAAACGAGGCCCTTCCACAGTAGTGGGCCTGACTTACTTAGGCCCATAGCCCAAATGAAGGCCAATGGCGGACACCTCTCATGAGGGCGGCCAACACGCACGCAGGCGGTCAACCCTGGCGTTGACCGTCCGCGCTTTGCACGTTGGGCCCCAAAAGGCCTTCCAACAGTGACGGGCCTGACCCGTTTGAGCCCATCAGTCATGAAAAAGGCCAACCACGATCCTCCAAGGATATTCCACGATCTCAAAAGAAATATCAGCAAGACTGGCGCCCTTCAGATAAGGAAGGCGCTTATATTTGATTAATTATGTATTTTCCTATCATTTTTTACATGAAGAAACAAGAAATATCTATATATTTATTACTAATTTAATACAAAATAATATTATTCATCAATTAGAAAAATAATAACTATGATTTTAGTGAACGTGTTCCAATGTATCATGTACTCATTTCTGAAAAAATAGCGTACTAGTATCGTGTCATGTCCGTGTACCATGTCGATATTCAAGCTTCTCAGTCGCAGCTTCTAATGTTTAAGAAACAGCAATAGTTTATTTAGCAGGGCTACTCAGTTTCGTTTGGAGAGACAAATGATGTAAGAATGCAACTGTCAGTCACCAAATCCTCCATGAACAGTTATGTTATTTTTTTTTTCAAAGGGTTGGATCTTATTTCCACTACAATCCAGGAGATGCAGATGTAAACATCAAGGCACATACTACAGATAAAGACATGCTTTGCTGGACCACACCAAATAAAGATGATGAATTTGAGAAACTCAAATTGTAGTGCAACATCAATACCTTGACTTCATCATAAAGCTTTTTCTCCCATGCATGTAGCCTATCCAGTGTTGAGGCATGGCTGCCAGAAATCATGCAAAATTTTTCAAAGAAAGGACTTGTAAGATCCTCAACATCATCTCTTGAGTTGGAGCCAAGAGGATTCATTGATGAAGTGGAGTAAGATGATGCATTCTGATGCCAGGTTAAGTACTTTATCGTAGTTTGAGCAGGATCTGTTAAACATAAAGTGTAGATAGGTAATGAGAGTAAGAATTTTGAGTAGCCAAGAAACAGAGAGTAAGTTGACATATCAGTAACTTAATGGAAGAATCTTCTTTATGACAAAGCAGTATATTGGAATCTCATCGAAAATTGCATCAAAGATACATAAAATAATAGGGGGGACCAGGTGTTAATGGATAATTGACTACCAACTTGCACAAGCCAATGACTTGGGTTCTACCCCAGCAATACCCCATGGCCCCTTGCCATCTAATGTTGCATGCATTCTAGTGTTAATTGCTAAACAACATTTGTAGCAAATACTCCAACTAAGATAAAGCTTCTACAGGTAGCATTATTCCATCCTGGAA
This sequence comes from Nepenthes mirabilis, assembly GCA_025585075.1. Lineage (NCBI taxonomy): Eukaryota > Viridiplantae > Streptophyta > Magnoliopsida > Caryophyllales > Nepenthaceae > Nepenthes > Nepenthes mirabilis. The sequence goes on from JAODPA010096876.1 coordinate 16,067, forward strand.
ACAGAAGAGGATAAAGAAGTTTATCGTTTCCTTTAATTAATAACTTATGCCTTGAGTGACAGACTGAAAGAAAGTCAGCAGGGCCACTCCACTGTCCTCCATCCCTCCAAATTGGGAAAAAAAAAAAGGAAACTTGTCAGGGGATCCTTGGAATGCATGTGTATATTTATCTTCCATTGGTCATATCAACAAAGTATCCCCCTGGCTCCCTAATGAAAAGAAAGAACACAAACACAATTCTCATTTACTGGTAATATTTACCTTTTCATATCAATGTGTTACAACTTCTGTCAGCAAGACAATACCCATTCTATAGTAATGCATATTATATTCCAATAATTTTCCAACCTAATCACCTGTGTCGGTTTCAGATTCATTATCATTCTTAAGACAAAATAGACAGGCCAAACACAATACCTCTTTTGATTTTGGAAAGAATATCCCTTTTTGTTTGGTAGTTCAATATGCCAAGAAGCCATCACCAGACTGAACCAATTTAGAGAGACTATCTGATGTCTCATCTTTCTCATCCTTCCTCCTTTTTTCTATATTTTCTGCAACTGACTTTGGCATAGCTTCTTTAGATTTTGATGACAATAATGTTTTTTGGATTTTTAAGCAATTGCACTTCTAGCAGATCAAGTAAGGTGAAAGTAGCAAGACATTTTCGTGTTGACCCACTGTCTACTTTTGTTAAATTGAGCATAGGATGTTGAAATTCTAAGTAGAGCAAATGTTTTGCTCCTTAAAAGGTGAAAAGATATACATTATATATGATAAAGCAACCTGCAATTTTTTCGATTGACAAGAAATTTGCCCAAATAAGAATGCAAAACAGCATGTAGTTCCAATAGATTCAGGAGTAATGAAGCTATTAGTATTTTTCAAATTACAATAAATTTAGGTGAAAAGATATTTTATGGATGTTATGTACACCTATCAAGGAAAGGGAATACACTGGTTAAGACAACACATTTAAGTTAATAAAGAGTTCATGGGTTAAGATGATACATTTAATTAATCTGCATGCACGGGAAACAAGTGTGCATGAGTACAGCAACAAATCTAGTGGCTTTCTCATTTCTTCATTCTTTTCTTATTTCCCTTCTTTACCTTCCTGCTCTAATTTCCCCTGATATAGAGTTTGAAAAATAGTCAACAATAGCTTTCCAGCCATATTGACAAGTTAGTTGTATGAAGCATTTAAGAGTAAATATAATAATATCTTTATCTTGTTACTACAAATTATCTAGAAAATCTGGAGGCACAACCAGGATCAGTTTCTTCATTCTTTTACCTTTTTTATCAGTTTCATCAGTTCTTTTTCCTTTTCTATCAGTTTCTTCAGAAGTGTACCCATGTTGGGGATTTCATATTTCCAGTAGCCAGTCCCAAACCCAGATAAAGGAGGATCACAACAGGTAGTAAACCACCAGCATAGCACTTTTCAGCTGTTATAACATGGATCTGGGGCACAATAGTATGGCAAATACGTCTTGTCCAACCAAATTATCAAACCTTCATCAAACTTACATTCATCTAATTCAATAAATTTGGAACAATATTTATAAATATAAAATATACAAAAAGAGTATTTTTCTACCTTAATTTTAAGGTGGAAATTTTAAGTTAAATATATATATTTTTAATGAAGGTAGAAAATCATATTTTCGATACTTGAATTTTACAAATATCTAGGTGATTGTAAGTTCAATTTTGAGAAGAAATAAAGTTGGATGAAAAGTGATATTAAGAATGGATGTTCCCTGTTTGCAGGATGATGTATAGCCAGAGTACAGTGAGAAGTGGACATCGCATTGACACCCAGGTGTAGCACAAAATTAATCAACAAAAAGTTATATGGAGAAGGCATAGAATCCATGTAACCTATCCCACTTAGTAGGTAAAGCTTGGTTTGGTTTGTTTCTTAGGAGGACTAATACCATGATCTAAAGAAATTGAGACTCACTAAGGAAGTAAGGCAAATATACAAACATGACAGAGATAACCCTAGTGCAGGCACTTGTAAGAGGTGGTAATTTCACTATGTAAATACTAACAAGCTAATATTGACTTTCAACCTTAATGAATAGTCTCATTTCTTCTCTTCAGGCCACACTGGAGGACTGGGACAATTAATCTGATTCCAATCTACACAACTGTTTCTAGTTTCTTTAGTATGGAGACACCAGGGATCTGCACAGGACCTGTTACTATGAAGGAGTGCATATAATTGTAGAAATGGAGTGTCCATGTTTCTTGTATCTTATGTGTTGTTTGATATTGCTGAGCACAGGTTAACGAAGCTTAGGTTGGCCAATTTGGAATAAGAAAATATAAAATTCCAAAGAAAGTTAAGAATTCCACATCAAGACACATAAATAACAGCTACTGCAGAAGCTGATATTTATCCACATGCAGCTTATCTGTTATATCTTGACACAGGAAAGTTTGTGAACTAATCTAAGATGACAACCTTAAACGGAAAAAAGGGAGAAACTTTTTGCTTTAAAACAGAAGGACAACTACCTTCTTGAAGTTGGCTTGGATCTTTGCCACAAGAGAAGCAGGCCTTGAGCATAGCGGACACCATTGATCCACCTGCTGGATAAGACAACTGATTATTCAAGAGATTAAAACTTATTAAGCAAGTACAGAGACAAAAGTGAGATATATCCAAGGACCAACCTATATATTAGCAACCAATTAAAACTTCAATTTTTTTGCAATGCTTAACTATTAATCTTTTCTAGAATCCAAACCAATGTCCATCTTTCCTTAAGTAAGAAGAGGAAAATAGAGATGAATGTGCTCTCTGCTAAAGTCTTTACAATTATAACACATGGAAGGTTAGCTTGAGAAAACCTAAAGGATATTCTCAAACTATAAAAAATATTGCATGGTTATCTTCCAAGAATTAGACAGGATATTCTCACACTACACAAACCTCTTCAGTTAATCACCCTATCAACCAAGGATTAGATAAAAGGACAGTTGAAACAAGGATTTTGAAAAAGAAATTTAGATTCCTTTGGCGGCTTAACAAGTAATTAGAAATATATCAGGAATAAGAGTTGTGTGCTCAAAAGAAAAGATTGCCTCACCATTTTTCCCTGGCAATATTGGACGAAAATGCAACTTGTTTGCTTCTAGCATTCTCGGGACTTCTTTTCCAGACTCTGAAGCTTTTACAAAAAGATTTTCAACATCTCTCATACTTAAAAATAAATCTTTAGGTGTAACATTTAGTTCAATATCATCCTCTTTGATTGGTGTAATCTTAGCATCAGCAGTAACCGCAGCCTCCATAGATTTGGCTCTCAAAGGTGAGAGTTTAGGAGAGTTAATTTTCTTGCCACTGAGTAGTTCTTTTTCAGGAGTGCCACTTCCTGCAGTTAGAATAGTGGGAGAAGCCTCCGTAGATTTGGCTCTCAAAGGTGACAATTTAGGAGAAAGAAATTTTTTGCCATTGAGTAGCTCTTTTTCAGGAGTGCCACTTCCTACGGTTAGAATGGTGGGGGAAGAACTAGCAGCACCATGTCTCATCCGCCTGTTAAAATTTTCAAAACTTCGTACCAAAGTATCTGATGAGGGTTCATCGAACTCATCTTCTGTCTCCAGTGATGTCTCTCTCCCATTAGAAGAGGCCCTGTCATCCTCATCTTCCAATTCAGGTATCCCCTCATCTTCTCTGATCCGGTTTACATTGTCATAGTCATCAACGCCATGAACAGCTTCTCTCTGTTCATGTGATAAAAACTGATGGTCAATTGTTTGATAAAACCCAAAATAATCCCAAGGTGGATTTTCAGATGGTAGGGGTGAAGTATTAATTGGTGACGTTTCAGCCCTTTCATGGGCATGAGGAGTGGTGTTCTGTGGTGTGCTTGATGATGTTACAGTCCCTATAACTGCTGTAGGAGGTTTTTCTTCAACTTTCCTGATGAAACTGCCCACAAATTTCATATGGTTTGTCTGATAGTGGCCATAGGTTGGAGGAGAAGGTGATGGAGAAAGGTGTCCAGTTGCATCCACACGTTGTGATGCAGATGGTGAAGAGAATGAGAACTGTGAAAATGACTTATCAGTCAAAGCAAGTGGTTCAGGTGTGGCACTTGTAGAAGTATACAAGGAAGAGTCTACTGGTCCTTCAGGTTGAACAAATTTTCTTAGTGCAGTTCCTGTACTTCTTAGTGACTGGATGTAGGTCACATGAGCAGCAGCTAGTGAGCATCTGCCATCAAGAGCTTGTCTAACAAATTTCTTCCTTTCACAGCATAATTGCAAAGCCTTGTCTTCCTCTAGTTTAGAGTTTGATGCCCCCATATCCCCAGATCTGGCTGTTGAAAATTTCTCTCATAAATAAATGAACATTGAGCTTCTTCCTGAAAGTTCAGAAATTTAGCCTAACTGGAACATCAGAACAAGTACACCAGTATGAAAGCCAATGTAAAATTTCTAGTTCTTAAAATTTATTCAAAGTTGGCATTGGCAAGGAAAAACTTGATACGGAAAAGTGATGCATTGCTCAAACATTTTCTTTAACCACCAACCTAATCTTATGAAGCAGAACTGTGATAACAAACAACTCACACATCTGAACTCCTATGTACCTTGATCTGAATATCCTGATTAGTTCACGATGACTTTAGGATTCCCAATAGTCAATTACCAACTGGTAGCGGAAATGCTCCAAATCTTATATATCAGATGCCAACTACTGAATTTTCAGCATCAAGACTTAACGAACCACAAAAAAATGCAGTTTTGAGTTTTCTGGCAATTAGAATTTACATCCATACATGTCATAAAATTTCAAGGTCTCCAATATGAGGAAGTAGACCACTACACAAAAATACACAGTATTTATGCCCTTCACTCGGATATTAACAAACTAATCCAGCAAGAATTCCCCCTTCCCCCCCCCCCCAAAGAACCAGAAAAATTGAATAAAAAACCCTTGACTTGAGGACCCTAAAATCCAATCATCCACCAAAAGAAATCAAGTTAAAAATTCCTCAACTAACCCAAAATTAAAGATATTAAGAACACATGGGGAAGAAAGATAAAAATATGTAATTGAATGGTATCAGTGTAACTGGGACCAGTTATGCAATTTCCCATTCGAGAAAACAGAACTTAAACATGACATTCAAGGACAAAAAAGCTCAAATCACGGATAGTTAGAGATCCGAGGCCACTTTCCTCTAAGAACAAAAGAGGTAAAAAATCGAAAAGCTGCATAATATAAACTAAATCCTTGCAAGGAGAAGACGCCCTAAAAAGGAATCCTTTTGAATATCCATTGTTCAACACTACTGGGCATGAAAATCATTGAAATTGCATTTAACCATCAACAAGTAGAAAAAATACCAAGCAGCATGTTCTTAAATTCTAACCGAGCCTTTATCAACATTATTTAAAAAAAAAAAAAAGAACAAACTGAAGAGAACGAGGAAGAGATACCTTGCAAATTCAAACCCCGAGGAACAGAACGGAAACATCCGCCAAACTTATGCTCTACAAGTAACTCTGAAACAAAAGAATGAAAAATCGACCGAATAAATAGACAGAAAAAAATAATGCCCGACTAAAATCAGGACCCTTTAGCACGAATAGCAAAATCACACGTCTTTTAACTTGATTCCACTTCCACAACAAAATTCAACTGAATTCGATTCCAATTAACTCGAATCAATCCGATTAGGGCAATCAGAAGCATCATTCTGGAACAATTTTATGATAAAGCAATTATTTTATAACTGAATCGACAGAAAATATTTTAAATGGTGTGACTGTACTAAATGCATCAAGGAGAGAATCAAAACCGTACGAAAAGCTTGGCTGTCAGAAAAGAGAGAGAAACGACAGAATCACTACGAAGTGAGGATGGAATCGGGAGATAACTGGGTTTCTTTTTTTGTAAAAAAAAAAAAAGCAGAGCAGAAAGACCGAGTAGTCCGTCGAATGGTGGGGGCGCAACTGAGCAAATTGCCAATTGATCAGAAAACTCAAATATTAAAAATGGCTGCTTCTACCATTAAAGAAAAAATCGAAGATGAAAGTAGCTTATGATGTACGCACTGTTTCAAGTGACGACGACTGGTTTCGATATCCAAATCCCATGTAAGTCACGATGCCGTGGATTTTGTCATCGCGAAAC
>JAODPA010096887.1:0-13752 GCA_025585075.1 Nepenthes mirabilis
TCAAATATATGTCTCTTCAAAAGCGTCGGAATAGATATAACTATTCAATAATAATGCGTAAATATGGATAGGCATTTTTATTTTATCATTTATAAAAACCACATTAGTGAATGGTTTTCAAAGAGAATGAAAAAATACAATGATGTGAGAGAAAGAGACTCATAAATATCAGATCATCTTAGTAGTTATTTACTGTAGAAAATAATTACTAAAAGTTAGACAATCTTATTTTTGTTGAAGGTTTCGAACTTGATTTCTTTATAGCAAAATATCGCGAAATAAGATTTTATTATATATCCTTAAAATAATTCGTATAAACCCGTTTGTGCTTGGACTTGGAAAATGCGAATAATGTCTTGAGGAGGCGTTATAACATGTCTCAAGCCTTACGTTTAGTACGTTCTTTGGTTCACCAGATGGTTCTCAAATGCCCCAAATTTTCCCCAACACTAAACAGATGAAAATATCAGTCTCAAGTCCACCAGATACTTTGACAATATTGCAATATATTACTATATTGGTCGATATTTCATTATTAGCTTACGATTTTTATAAATTTTTTTTTCCAATATATCTAATACTGATATAACCATGATCTATAAGATGTTTTTATCCATGACCTTATCTCGTCTTCCCCTCCCCCTCCCCTTCCCCAAACCAGAAAAAGGGGAAGAGTGTGAAATTCAATTGCTTGCAGAAAGGTAAGCTGTCTCTGTATGAAAGCTTGATAATGAAGTGGATTTTGCTTTACAATGTTTGAAAATTGAAGTAGATATCTTGATTATTGTTCATAGCAGATATTGATCCTCCTTATTCTGTGGTGTTTGCTGCTTCAACTCTGATGCACACAAGTTAAACTGTTTGGAGGGCTGCTCAGTAAAGATGACAAAGCGTCACTGGATGAAGAGAATAAAATCAATTTTTGAGACGCACACTGACCCTGAAAAGGAGGAGAAGCTGAAAGAAAGCAGAAAAGGTAAATTTATTCTTTCGGCAAGATAATTTTTCCTTTTATCTTCACAGGACAAACTGAATAACACAAAGGGAATTAAAGATCAGAACATAAATTGGAGAATAACCTAATACATTTTTTTCACCTCTGCAAATTCACATTTTCTTTTGTCACATGCAATTTAGTTTTCATAGTCTATTACCAAAAGAACATTGAAGTTGCAATTGTTTGGTGAAATGAGAATGAACAAATATTAATCAACAGTTATTTATTATTCCCATGGAGTGTTTTTGGATAAAAAAAACAAAATTGAGCAAATGAAAATAGTATGGGAAAAAATGCAAAGGAAAAAATGAAAAAAAAAAAAATTCTTTCTTTTCATTTGGATGTTGTAAAAATTCTTATTATAAAAAAATAATTTTTTAAGAAAAGTATTTTTGTTGTTTAGTTATTAAAGCAATTTTAAAAGAAGAAGAATACATACCTTTAATGTGAACATTTGATTTTTTTTTCCCCTTCCATTATTTATTTATTTTTTACTTAATTTCAAGTGAAAAATTATTCTCAATAAAACACCAGTACACATTTTTTTATGCTATTTTGTCCTCTAAAATTATCCATCAAATCCAAATGCTAAATAAACTTTTTTTTTTCTTTTTAGTTCTTGTTATTCGTATTTTTCTCCAACCAAACATATCCATAATCCCGCTGATTTCCAATCATGCTGAACAAATTTGAGTATCACTTGATTCCAGAATCCACAATGTGGACATCATCAATAGCACAAATCAAGTGTGAAGGTGATTAATCGATCCCAAATTCGGTAACGGATAACTTTTGAAATGTGTAAAATTGTAAATGCGTGGCTTTAATCGTCTCTTCTCAGCAAAGAACATTTGGTGCTTGTTTGTCACCTTTTGATTCTATTATCCATTTCTTCCCATTGATCTAAATGCTGATTTTCCAGTCATAATTTTGATTATTTGTCCATGTTAAATAGAAAATCTTCTGTGTAATTGCAGATGTGGAGGAGAAAAAGAAAAGGATCATGGAGTTGTTCAAAGATGATGAAACAGATGAGACCCAAATTAGTGAATCCAAAAGGCAACCGCTTGTTGAGCTTATTGAGGATTTCCACAAACACTATGAATCACTCTATGCACTTTACGACCATCTCACCGGAGAATTAAAGAAGAAAGTTCATAGCAAGCGAGATGTTTCTTCCTCAGATTCGGAGTCGGAGTCGGACTCGGATCAATCTTTGAAGGAAAAGGGTTTCAAGAATGGAATTTTGGAAAATGAGTTTTGTAAAGAGAATGCTGACCTTCAGCAAGAGCTTCGTGCTGCGAATCTTGAAGTAGCCGACCTCACGGAGAAGTTGGCCACTGTGACTGGTGAGAAGGAAGGTCTGCAATTGGAACTCACAACAATTTTGAGAAAGCTGCATGCTTCAGAAAAAGTCATTGAAGATCTGAAGGTTGAAGCTGAAAGATCAAATTGCGAGATATCAGAGCTTCTGGCTGAGAAAGAAGGCATGAAAATGAAACTAGATAGTACCATTCAGTCAGAAGTTGAACTGAAACAGAAAATAGAAGAATTAATCAGTGAGAAAAATACTTTACTTCTTGAGAGAGAAAACAGTGCAAAAAGGGCCGAAGAGGATGAGAGAAGTCTGGAAGAAATCAAATCCATGGCTGATCGGCTGAAAAATGAGAACCGAAGTCTTGAACTCGATTTGGAAACTGTTAGGCAAGAGGCTTCTGGTTTGAAACGGAAAGCAGCGGACTTGAATGCGTCTTGGAAAGCTACTGAAGAGGAAAATAAATGCCTTGCTCCTAAAGTCGCCGAAATGACCAATGAAATCAAGCAGGCTCGGGACATTATAGAAGAACTCACAGCTGAATCTACCCGCTTGAAGGAAAAAATGGCCGAGTGGGTACGAGAACACTCAGATCTACAGGAGAGGCATGATGCACGAGCTACTGAACTGAAGGCATTAGAGGAACAGAAAAATGCTTTAGAACTCGAGCTGAGCTCATTGCACAACCAGAAAAGAGAAATTGAAGAGCAGTTGCGGAGTAAAGTAATTGAGGCCTCACAGTTGAACGAAGAGGTCAGAAATTTACATGCCCAGAATGATCAACTTGAGATGGCATTAAAAGAGAAAGACGAACAGCTTTCTTCTGTCCTGAAGAAGCTAGAGGATAATGAGAGTCACTCACTGTCCAGGATAGAGGCTTTAACTGAACAGGTTAACTATTTGACCCGGGAAATTGACATGCTACGTGCTCAAAAAAGTGAAATGGAAGCTCAAGTGAAGGTCTCACTGGATCAGGTGAGCTCGTTGCAGGAGGACTTGAAGACCTTCGAGAGAGAGAAGGCTGAAACCGAGTTGCTACTCCAGAGAAAATCTCAAGAAGTTTCTGAGTATCTGGCCCAGATAGAAAGACTCAATGAAGAGTTAATGACCACTAGGTTAGATCAAGAAAGGATTTCAGAAGACAATGAAAATCTCACCAAGAGAGTGGAGGACTCGGAGCTGGTAGTGGAATCTCTCACCAGCCAGAGAAATGGACTGGAGGAGCAAATGAGAGCAACCGAAGAGGCGGCAGCTCAGATGAGAGTGGAAATTGCGGGCCTGCAGTACAGAATTCCGGAGTTAGAGAAATTAGCGGTGGAGAGAGGAACTGAGTCCTCTAATCTCCAGAAAGAGTTACACGATAGACAGAATGAAGCAGCTTCCGAAATCAGCAACTTGAAGGAAGAACTGGAAGCAATACATGCGGTGAAAAGCCAGTTAGAGGCAGAGATCGAGAAGGGGAAGCAAGAATCTTCAGAAAGCCGGGGACAGTTGGAGAACGAGAACACGGAACTAAGAGACAAAGTTGCAGATCAGCTTCGGATACTTGAAGAACAGGAGGATGCATTCAAGCAGCTTAAAGTGGAGTACGATCAGATTGAAATTGATCTACAGGAGACCAAAGCAAATCTCCAAGATGCAGATAGGAAGATGGAGAAAATGGCAGAGGCGCTGAGCACGAGCAATGAATCTAACGAACAGAGAATTGCTGAATTGGAAGAGACGATCGAAGACCTCAGAAGAGACCTAGAGATGGCACTAGATGAACGTGATGCAGCTGTTGAGAACACCTGCAACATCGAGGTTCGGCTCCGGCTAGCCAACCAGAAGCTGCGGATCACTGAGCAATTACTGACCGAGAAGGAAGACACCCACAAGCACTCCGAGAAGAAATTTCATGAAGAATGCAAAGCGCTTGAAGAGAGAATTTCTACACTCTCTCAAACGATTTCTATCAATAATGAAGCTTATCGCAGCACAATTGAAGATATATCAGAAAAGCTAGACAGCTCATTAGTTGAACTTGGATTGAACATCAAGAAATTTGAGCAAGAACACGGGGAATTCGCAAGCAGTATTTCGAACATCTCGGAGGAGATTCGGGTTGCTAAGAAATGGATAACGGTGAGAACTACGGAGAAAGAACAACTGAAGCAGGAAGTCGGAAATCTAGCCAAGCAACTTAGGAATGTGAAAGACGAGGAGCTGATGCTTCGAGAGCGGACTGGGGGGGAGAAGGAAGAGTTGCTGAAAACCGTAAGCCAACTGGAGCAGGCGGTGGGAGAGCTTGGCATGAGGATCAAAGACATGGATGATCGGATAATGGGCTTAGGGGAAGAGAAAAGGGAGGCCATAAGGCAGTTGTGCTTGTGGGTTGATTACCGACAGAGCCGTTACGATGAGCTCAAGGAAATTGTCTTGAAGATGAACTCGAGGCGGCTCGCAACAATTTGACCGACGAGGTTGTAGTTTTGCATGAAAACTATTTGACTCTGTTTTTTCTCTTGGGTTGGCCAATGTATATATGTTATGTCATGATTTAGATAGCATGCCATTTGTCCTTCGTTTTTTGGGTGTGAAGAGAGGAATTTTATTTATTCTATTGCTTCTTCTTCCTCAGTTGGGAGGAGTTGCTTTGGACTGAGAAAACTTCACTGTGTTCGATTGGAAGTGTAATAGAATATGATTGCCTTTGGAACTTTGGACAAATTGAGATTCTTTTATATTTATTTATAATGTGCATTTTGTAGGACCATAGAGAATTTGTCCATCATTTATTTCTTTAATGTGTGGTTACTGTAAGTATTTGGAGAGTTTAATATTAAATCTTGAGGAAGTTTACTATTAAATTCAGTTGCTTCTGTAGATATTCCGAGATGCATGTCTAGCTTGAAAGTGTTTTAAACAATAGACTTGGATCACTTTACCAAATTGTGAATACTTTTAGGAAAAAAATATTTTTAAGAAAATAACAATTACCTTTAATATTTTTTAATACCAGTGTGTATAAGTAACTATAAATTATCTTTTTCCGATAAGTAAAAAATATAAAATATCACACAAATTGATAAACGATAGTATATATTTGCAGTTATTGACAGTGATATTGTTTTCGAATAATGATAATATTTTATGATCAAAAAAATATTTAAAATTATCATTAATAGGGCTTTGGTATAATGATTGTTTTGTTTAATAGTGAGGTTAGGACGACTTGGTTGGAGGCATTGATGGCTGATGATGATCGTTATACTTAGGAAACGCTATAACGCTATGTGACATACGATGCGTATACGATATTGTACAGCATCCGTCGAATTTGAACGCCCCTTGTTGATCTTGACAATAATATATATATATATATATGGGTGCGTTTTTAGTAATAAAAGAATGAGGACCGTCGGATGGGGATCGAATGACACCCGTGCAGCTATGCGTCGTATGATGCCGCTTTGCAGTGCACTTGATCTCCTCTCCGTTGACTGGGTGATAGACCAAAGTATTGCTGGTAGGTAAGATGTCTATGGCCCCTTCATCCTATTCGTTAATATATTCACGATTAGAAATTGTTAAATTTTCTTTTCAATATATGATTGAGAGTGCAGTTGTTTTATTATATTTATATTTACAAATATAATTTAATTATTTTAAAGATATTTAAAGATAACATGATACTGATCTTCTATTATATTTTATATAAGCATAGTAATATATAGATGAATATTATTAATAATACTTAGATAGCAATTAAATGACATTTCTTTATTCTTACAAAATAACCCATTATAGTCGCAAACAATTGAATGACTAACAACCCACAGTCCAAATGGGTGGTGCGAATGCCACCTCTTGAGTAATTAAAGAACTAAGAAACGTTCCAAACTCATGCCCGGACAAACGCGACTTTCATGGTACAAATGCCAGTGATGCCGTGGAATGAGGAAACGACAGTAAGGCTAACGTTGTGACGCAACCTAGCAGTGCCAGAGGAGCCGGGAGACGCACACAGAGTCAATTTCGTATCACCTGCACGATCTACTATTGGTAATTATGAATACCAAGTAAAGTTCACTGTTTCATCATTATTTGCTGGCATCGAGTACGGGATGTACCACTCACTTACGAGGCTATTTGTAGCCCATCACTTGGCGCTATTCGCAACATAATTTCATTGTTTTGTTTCGTTGAAAAATAACAACTCAAAATAAATACTACCTGAAATATTTATTACTATGTAAATAACTCGGTACAGGATGTGGGTCACATTACCACCGACCAAGTGATTATTAATCAACCCACCTGCCCCAGACCTTGCCTCCGTCGGCAGACCCCAAAGAGCCTCCAAAAGTCGGCAACCCAGCCCGCACCATCGCCAACGGGCAGCTGGCCGGTCGCCCCCACCACTCCAAGCCCTTTTATTACTGGACTGGCATGATAAATCAAACAATGTTACATTAGTTCTCCTTTTATTACTGGCAAATACTCATTCGAGTCCCAGCAAATTTCTTCCAACCAGCCAAACAGATTATCATACTAGTTTATAATGATTGACAAATTTTATAACACGTCGCATATTAAATCAAATATTAAGTGTCATATTTGATCAAAGTTAACTCAAAGTTGCTCAAGCATCAAATTTTGGTATAGGCTTTCACTCAAAATTTGGCTCAGGTAAAAAACAGTTAACTTTTACCATACATATCTCTCTAACTGTTTTGATGGACAAACAGTTAACAAATGTTACTGACCACAACTTAGCTTTTTTTCCAATATGGCCCAAATTTTCATGGATCGATGATTTTTGGAAAAAATCACAAACTCATTGAGAGATTTTCAAATTTTCATGGTAGCCTGTACTTAAAACTCATGGAAATCTCCCCAACAAAATCTTTAAACATAACTTATCAACGTATTCAAGTAATATAGTATATCTTTATCACCTGAATTATTAGTTAAAATTTTCAGTGGATTTTTGTCTTTTTCTAACACAAAATGTCCAAAATGCCTCTATCTTTCGACATTGGTCCCAAAAGTGGGTCTAAAACCCGTCTTTCTCTTGGATAAGAATGCATTTCCGAATATCTGTTATTTTTCCCAGATTTATGAATCTGAATCCAGTAAGCTGCCCTCTATTGCAAACTGAAAGCAAACCAAACGTCTAGCAACATCCACAAAAACTTCAAGCAAGCCAGAAAATTCAAACTAGCCTAGTGATCACTTCAGATGGATCCTACTCACAACACCTAACTACTGAAATGATTTCCAGATTTCTGCATTAATGGCATCCAAACTATCACCTCGCCATAAATTCTCAAAGAGACTGTGTTAGCACTGCTCGAGTGATTACCTATGGTTTTGACACCAACAGCAACTGCTAGTCAAGACTGACAATCGGGTGATCGACGCAGAGGTAATTCTCCTTGCTCATTGGTTTCCACAGCATGATCCAGCGATGGTACTGGCTGATCTCCACGTTCATCATTCTCCGGATGAAAATTGATGGGGAACTTGGTGACCCTTGGCTTGTCAGCCAGAATATTTCTTTGGACCCTGTCAATCAGCACCTTCTGGGGTGGCTCTTCTCTCAGCTTCTCATCATCATAATCGTTGTTCACGTAGTATCCTACTCGAACAAATTCTTGTCCCAAATATGAGCAAGTCAAGAGCAGCACAGTGACACCGATTATATCCTCCTCTCGTATTTTCGATGGATCAGGAGGGTCCGCCTGCAATGAGTCCACGATAATATCAACAATGATTCTAAAACAAAGCGAAGGAGGAAGCACAAATCACTGGTGAAGGAGATGATAGAAAACCTGGAGAACAAAACGATAGTTGCCCACGTTGACAGGTCCGACGAGCACACTTTCCAACAGTTGGTCATAGGTCTCATCCTCAGCAGATCCAACATATATAAGTTTCCACTCCAAATCTGTAGAAAAGAGTATGGAAAAGAGCATGGGCATCCGAGTCATAAATTTTATGAAACAAAGACATGAACAGGACATTTGAAACAAACCATAGACAGCAAAAATAGACTAAGAGCATCTTAATGCAAATAAAATAGGCAACCTATTATATAGCTTGATTAGCCCAATCATTTCAAAAAATGAGTCAACAACAACCAGAATGGTAAAGAATGAGATGCCAAAGATGTTGAAGAAATGGGGATCGAAGAAATTCCATCTTTATTCATAATTATGAAAACTCATTTCACTTGTACTTGTTATGCTTTGCTCAGATTTTAAAAAGCTACTGAAGCACTAATCCTTGCGCTTCCAACACACAGATCACATATCGCAGTCCTCACTAAAATGGAAAACAACGCCACCTTCAACCTCTACTATGGATAAAAAACTAGGGCATATCCATGGTCACATTATTTATGTGCTAAAGTGGAAGAAACGATAGAAGAAATATCCATAATTTGTATTGTGCCAACATGTTAAGAAGAAGATTACAGATTGCATCCAAAAGATCAGACCACATCATCAAAATTCGCATAGCCTTTCACAGAGAATCATATCGAAACTGCCAATTCTCATTGTCCTTTGATTTTCAAATGCAACCATCTCTATAAATTGCAGGTGCCATAGCGTCACAGGTTTATTGCAAGCAACTATAACATTGTCATCACTGTGATATCATAACAGTCAGCTCCCCCAAATATTAGTACATAGTGACCTGTACTACGTTATATGGATGTAACCTTGACATCCAACATTGTCAAAGGCAAGTTAGTTTACTGAATACGAAATTTCCTCAAAGTATCAAAACATTTGGCATTTTCGTCTCCTACTTGTCATCATCAAATTACCAGCTAGTCTAAAGGTGTTCTCTTTTAGTTTTGTTAGATCAAGAATTAAACACCAACAGAATCCTACGGCCTTGGCAAGCCAATAACAAAAATTTCCAGACATTCCTCAAAAACTGGTAAGTAAAATGTCGAAAAGGGTCATGTATAAGATTTATGAAAGTTAGAAATTTTAAGTCCTCTCCCCACCCCCCCAAAAGAAAAAAAAAATAAATGATGAAGGTACCTAATAGAAAAACTGCCTATGGTCCAAGTCTTCCAATACTGGTAACTAAGAATAAACAAGCCAAACTAAGAACCCACTACCAAACAAAATGAAGAAGAAAGAGAATAACCAATCAAATAAAATGACCTATCTTCCACATGGTAAATTCACCAACTAGCTTGATCAGAACCTAAAAACAGGGTGATTTCTGCGTCAAACTGAGGCCAGATATCTTTATCAGGCATGATCACAAGACAGCACAGTGAAGAATCTTGTCTAAGTAACTGTGCTAAACAAGGAACTAATTTAAATGCACAAAAAGCACAGAAAAGTTAATGGAGAGCAGTTGTGATCATAGAACTTTGGGTGGAAAGAACGATTGATTTCTAAACCACTTAATCGGCAAATGGCACCGGGCCTTGGATGTCTATACGTGGATAGCAGGATTTCAGCTATGTTTTTGAAGCCAGTGAAGGCACATCAGTCTTTTTCTGTCTAAATACATGGTGTGAAGATCTATAAAGCACGGACACCAACACGGGACACTGACATGACACAACACAGACACAACACGCTATTTTTAAAAATTAAGGACACGACATATTGAGAATACGTAAACTAAAATTGTGGTTTATAATTTTTTTAATTGATGAATACTACTTTTTATACTAGATTTGTGGGTTATCGCCTTCATTTGTGATGAAGAAATTAAATTATTACTCCATAAAAGATTAGTCGTGTTATTACCTTTATTTACTTAACCTCCAAATTCATCTTTTCTTTCTCAAGTTATAACTTTGTCTCTTATAAAATTTGGTAAAAAAAAAGTGTCACCTATTACGAAAAAAATCTCTCTTGACTATAAGATAATACTGGGGAGTGGGAACTATAGATAGAAATTAAAGAGAGATGTATGATTTTAAATTTTTAAAATTATAAAACAACCTATATTTTTTAAAATTTACAAAATGATCCACAATTTTTAAAAAATATAAAATTACTCAGCATGTCCAAAACTTATCAGGACATGTTCGGAACGTGTCCAAAGCACGTCAGGATGTGTCCAAAATGTGTCGGGACGTGTCCGGAGAGTGTCTAAAATATGTCAGATAAAAAAAAATAAATTAACATGAGTTGAGACGCGTTCGACACGTGTCCCAACGTGCCCGGGGCGTGTCTGTGTCCAATACGTGTCGGACACCAACACTTTGAATCTAAAAGAGTGTTCATACTTCCTAGGTGAAGATTCAACTATCAAAGATCTGGAGTTCTCTAGTTGGGTTATCAAAAATCTGTGGAGTCTTATGGCAATCAGGTTGTTTAAAAACCGATGTTAAGGACTAATAGGAAAGGGGAGATGGACTTCTTTTACTCTCATGGAAGATCTACAGGGCACTACTCTATTGATAGGTTCAGCAGCAAACATCAGTGCACTCATTCTTCTAATGGTTTTGTCAGAGTATTAAATTAAAATAGCCACCTTCTTCTCATAGATGAATACAGAATTCACAGGAGGTTATTTGAATAAGTTTCCAGATCTCCTTCATGCATGACCACAAACTTGGGAGAAATTTCTCGCAAGTGGCAGCCTGAAGAACTGGAACAGCTACAAGTAAACAGGCTTTTTGGTAGGGATTGAAAAATCTGGTTTTAATCTTCACCATAGCTGAGCAAGGATGCTGTTTGGCTTATGCCACTCCAATCATTCCACATTGCATGCTAGAAGCTTATCCAAAGATCTCAATGCATGAAGAGGAAGCTAGGCCAATACTAATACAAAAGAGTTTCAGGATACCATTCTATTGGTCATTCTGTGGTTTTCATGTATTTATGTGAAAACCGTCACTTCTCAATAAAAGGAAAAAAATCACGAGACAATGCGTCCGAAAAACTCTACCATGTAAAATCGATTACACAAACCCCAAATACAAGAATACAAGACTCCTTGTATCAAATGGACCCAAGCAACAATAAGTATGAGGCGAGGAAATAGATATACGACTAACAAAATGTTCTTCGCACTTCGAGAAACGTAAGGTACTGATTTTCAAAATATGGTAATTAGAAGTAATTAAATTAATATAATCAAAAGTAGGCCTAATATATGCGGGAAACTAAATTTTGAAAGAAGGGGAGGATGCCAGCTGGGCACCCAAGGCGGCGCCGGGGCGCCCAATCAAGTGGAGTGGCGCCTGCCGACCACTCGAGCGTCGGCAGGAGGCGCCAGTTCCAAGGCGTACACGCCTGATACTCGCCTGACTGGCACTCGAACGCCAATCTATGTATTTAACCGCGTGTGAAGCCTCTTTTCGTCATTTTCCGTCAGACCAGAGAGAGGAGAGAGGGAGAGCGTGGAGAAGAAGAGAGAGAAGAAGGGTTTGAGGTTTTCGAGTCTACTTCCAAATTAGAGCTAGTTGAAAAAGTTATAAATCACGTCTAGGCAAGTGCACCCATATGCTTTTCTTTCTCTTGTTGCTCTTTTTGTTTCGTTCTCTTTGGGTATTTTCATTCAAATGCCTGTCTAAACTTATATTTTCAAATACCCATATCTTAAGCATGCATATATGTTAATTTTGTGTTCAATTTGGAAGTTTTATGTGGCATTGTGTTTCGTGGAAAACCTAACCCCACGCTTTATCATTTTGCCCATTTATTTTGGGGTTTATGTATAATTTTACTTTAGAAAATTAGAACCCTAACTTTGTGACGTGATTATTTGGTGTTTATTAACACGTATTTTGTATATATTATTTTATATGTTTCGGAAATTATGTTAGATGCCTTTTGTGAAGGGATTTATTTTCCAAAACACACAAAGTTTTATTTGGCTCAACGTGGTAAGGATTTCCTAATTTTTTCCAAACTTTATGTTAATTTATACATATATTTGAAGTCATATGAAGACTTAAGTTCACAAAAATATGAAAATACGTATTTGTATCTGCAAGATCACGACAATCTGTATCTGTACTCAAGAAATATGAAATTTATGCAAAGTATAAAAAAGAAATTCCACAATTTATTAAATTTGATGAATCGTTCTCCAGGGAGTAAGAACTTTATGTTAAGAATAAGTGTGAACTTTCCCTTAAGAATAAGTAATCTTAAAATTGGACAAAGGAAATTGTATATCAAATGATGATATTCCTTGGCATGCTTTGAATATTACAGTAGTAAATCGAGGAACTGCATTGGGCCACGAGGTATGCTATGGTGGCATAAGAATAAGAATTATGGTCTAATATATCCGAAATTAAAGGTATACAATCTACCACGGGACATTAAATTCGAAGTACGTCGATAGGCCTTAGATTGTGTGGAATAACATGATCCTTTCCTCGATTTGACTACTCTGTCAGTTGATAAGGCCTACTAGCCCTAGTCCATTTATGAACGAATTTTTATATATTTTAAAACCTAAAGAATTCAGAAATAAAATGTTAAAGATAAATGTGTTCCGAAAATGTATTGATCATGCTTCATGTTTATGCATCTGTATTATGCTCCTATTCCATCCCCTTGATTTATTTTGAGAAAATTACTTATTATCTTTGATTATATTGTTCCTTACTGAGCATTCGACTCATTCGCTATTTTCTTGCCTTCAGATGAGCACGACTTATGCCCGATAAGATGGAGTAGAGATTTCCGGTTGGCTAGGCTGTGAATTTAGAAGATTATTTTGTAGACTCAAATTTTGTGATTTTGTACTTATGTATGGAGACTTTTGTACATTTTTTGGGGATATGTATCAATGTATTTTATGTATATTGATGATATAAAGATGAGATTAGTTTTTGCTGTGTATTGATAATTATATATATTTTCGCAGGTTATAACGGTTTGATTTAGGTACCTAGTGGTATCTCTATACACTGACGTTGTATCCGAAGATATGACGTTGGGGCCATGAATGGATTGTGGCAAATTTAGATCCTGCGTGTTTGTTAGTGTGATATGTATATATTTGTACAGGTGAACAGTACAGGTTTGTATTTAGTTTGACGGACATTATGCAGGCGGGACCTTGCCGAACCCCGGTTAGAATATGGTCCATCACAAGAAAAACACCCCCGATATCGATGGTGACCGGAAAGTTTATAATCTTCCTCTTCACCCTTCTCTCTCCCTTTCTCTCTTGTTGATGTAGGAAGGAGGGGAAAAGTAGAAAGAAGAGTAATTGAGGGGTAGAGATAAGAAATTAGATTAGAGGATAAAGACAAAAAAGAGATCAAACCAAAAGGCAGAGAGGAAAAGAAGTTACAATTGCTCAATTATAATTAATTTCTCAAAATATTCATTCATCAATCAAATTAACTTAAACAATAGAAATGGCGATTCTTTTATAAAGAACCTGATACCTAAGATAATTGAAAATAAAATTATAGTAAAATAACTTCCTAAAATACTAGACCTAAGAT